>APFE030964469.1:58953-93660 GCA_000404065.3 Pinus taeda | reverse complement strand
TGTCAAACATGACATACATATATACATACATGTCTACATATATAAACATCAACATAATCACGATCACAACATAATTACTAGATCTCAAGGTGAAGGTTACAAGAGCTTCCTTTATTCATGCACAACATGCACAATATTTAGAACAATAGTTCCCAACATAGCCAAGGCATCTGAAACATCAAATCCATTGACTTTACCCTTTCTGTTACCTTTCTCATGATTGTCCTATCACCGTCCATTTACCTCAGTGGACCCAACCAATCCAACTAGTTGTCATAGGATTTCCTTTAGCTTCCCTTATGCGTGCACTAAGTTTCATCCAACCCTTACATCACCTATTGGATACCACACAAATCTCCCCTTTCCCAAACCAATTACCTGAATGTCATAACCCTAACCATTTACACAGACCAATCCAAATTAGTATGATACATATAACATTAATATCTTAGTTGTAATAACCCTAATAATCAATTTACTAGAATATAACAACAACAAGTTATATATCATACTTATCAACAAAATATAACATAATCATCAAGTTATCAAATATAAAACAATAATAACAATACATACAACCACAAGTTACTATCATTCATGACTGTTCGACACATGTGCATATGACTACACTAATCAACTAGAATTTATCATACATGTAGGCATAATAATAACAGAATTACAAGCATATAAGTAACCCTAAAACGTTAACCAGCATACTTGCATGCCCACCATACAAGCCTGTATGATGATCTTCTCTTACCCCGAAGTCCATTGTTGCAACTTCACTTTAATGATTTGCATCTCCTGCTCTATCTCAACCAACTCATTAGCATCATAACATACCAATAACATCATGATGACCTAATTGCATACAATGAACTAAAAATGCATGACTGACCTACCATACATACATAACCGTAACTGTGAAAATGCATACATAACAACATATTGTTAAAATTGGAAACCAGGGCAAAACTTCATGTGGGTCATCTTACTCATGGTTGATAATATTTTTATTATATTCCCCTCGTCGAGAGGTGTAGGATTTATATATATATCATCCGATTCCGTTAAGTATTCATGGAGATATGAGTTTATTTTGATAATGGAATTATTATCAAGCCGACCTACAACTCGTGTAGGCTCAAAAGCCCAACAGTTGCATCTATTCAAACACCAACATTGTGTATAAATATAAGAGGACTTTTCCTCATTTTCTCACACACTTCTCATCACATCTCTCTCTCTCTACTGTGCAGAAATGAGTCTCTTCTCTACTACGCAGAAATGGGTCTCTCTCTCACACATGTGAAGCTGGAAGCTGTTGAACCTGATGTTGCAACTGCAGATCCAAATATTGACCTGCGTGGCCTAGAAGATCTCCCCTTTGGAATTGTGCTGTAGGTTCATCTGAACCTCCTCTGAAAGCCACAACTTTTGGTGGTGGAATGAATTCAATCCGATGAACGGTTTGCAAGATATCAACTGCCCTAGTTTGAAGCCAGAAACTGCTGAAACTGAAGCTACAACTGCAGAAGTAAAGATTGACCTGCATGGCCTAGAATTTCTCCTCATCTGAACTGCACTGTAGGTTCATCTGAAACTCCTCTGGAAGCCGCAACTTTTGGTGGTGGAATGAAGTCAATCCGATGGTCAGTTTGTGAGATATCGTCTGCCCTAGTTTGATAATGAAGCCACTAATGCTGATGTTGCTGATCTAGGGTTTGCTACTACTGATATGAATCAAATTTATTGTACTATTTCTCTCTGCTAAATTATTGAAGATAAAATAAGATTTGATCAAAGGGTTTCCCCACGCATTGTGGGGTTTGTCCATGGCTAGCCACCACATCTTGTGTCTCTTGTCTTGGCTTGTTTTCTGTCGATCGTTTAATATTCTATCTGCACTTTACTTTATGTACATGTGATTTCTAATCTGTGGAATATAATAAGAAAAATAAGTAAAATTTTATAAGCATAGAACATACCATAACTTAACATGGTATCAGAGCTGAGGTGAAGACAAAGCCCGAGCAAGATCAAGAGAAATCATCGAAGAGAAGATTGGCAAGGCTATTCTGAAAGAACTATGGGGTCCTCAACACTCTTTCCTGCCGAAGACAAGCTCCGTGAGAAAGATGACTATCACGGATGGAAGATGTCTATCGATCTAACCCTTGAGAATCAAGGAGTGTTGGATCATGTGAGAGACAATGTTGTTGAGCCTCCATCAAATGCATCCACTACTGCCTGGAACAAATGGAAAACCAAAGAATTCAAAATAGAAGATCATCTGGGACTCTATCAACAAGCGCTTGGTGGCCTACATATTTGATCTAGACACCTCCAAGGAAATCTATGATACACTGGTGAGTTTATTTAAAGTTATTGATGCAAATCAAGTTTTGTTTCCTAGAAATAAACTGAGGGAAATCAAGAAGGGTAAATATGAGAGTATGCAAGGATACTTCTTAAGAATAACCAAGATCAATAATGATCTCCTATCTATTGGGAAGGCTATTACTGAGAGGGAAATGGCACTCACAACTCTTGGAGGATTACCATCTGAATGGTATGTGTTTAGGACTACTCTTCTGAACTATAATGTAATTCCTGGTTTCAAGGAATTAATGGCTAGATGCATTCAAGTAGAAATAAGGGAAGAAGTGCAAGAAATGCCCATGCCTAAAGGTCCTCCTACTGCCTTTTCTTCTCATGCTAAGAAAAGAAATAATTTCAGGACTAAATCAAAAGGAAAGGCTGGAGCTAAGGGTGGAAGAAAAGGACGATGTTACATCTATGATAAAGCAGGTCAATATGCAAGGGAGTGCCCTGATAGAAAGGACTCACACAAGGATGATGATCAAAATCCCTCTGATGGCAAATCAAAGGAATGACAAATTCAACAACAAAGGTAAGAGGAGAGCTGGGGATCTAGGAAGAGGACAACCATTCAAGAATGCTAGAAAGTCCAGGATGTATTAAATGCACCTTACCTCAAAAAAGAACCTAGTGTCCATCTCAGCAATGGAAGACAAAGGCTACAAGGTAACCTTCAACAATGGCAAGGTATGTATATGGAAAAATAATGTTAAATATGCCTTTACTCTTGGGTTTAGTGTTGATTCATTATATCAGGTTGATGGAAGTCCACTAGGTATCATGTCTTGTGACACAACTCTTCGGTCCAAACTTTGGCATCAGAGGTTTGCCCACCTTCATTACAAAGCTCTACCCGATGTAAGATAGATGGTAATAGGGATGCCCAAATTCCAAGTAGAGAAAGAAGGTCTATGACCGAGATGTGCCAAAGGAAAGCTCAAAAGGGGACCGTTTCCCTCAAGCAAAAGCAAGACCTCTGATATAATACAGTTGGTTCAATCAAGCATATCTGAGGCTGGCATTAAGAGGGAGACTACTACACCACGTACTCCTGAGTAGAATGGTGTGGTGGGAAGGAAGAACCGCATGATTATGGAAGTTGCCTGGGCCATGCTACATGATCAAAGACTTTTGAAGTTTCTATGGGCTGAAACTACAAGCACTGCCGTATATGTACAAAATCGATTCCCTCATCAACCATTGGGTTCCAAGACTCCTGAAGAAAAGTTCACTGGTAAGAAACCTGATGTTTCTCATTTTAGAATTTTTGGAAGCCTTGTATATTTTCATGTGCCAAAAGAGAAAAGAAATAAATTGGGTGCATCTGGAAAGAAGGGAATTTTCGTGGGCTATGGTGAAAATACTAAAGGCTATAGAATCTATGTAGCCGGTCAAAGGGAAGTCATAATGTCACCTTTGACGAAGATATGGCTCTTAGCAAGGTGAACAATATTTTGACTTTGAGGAGCTCTCAAGAAGTCGACACCAGGGAATCAAAAGAAAAGGATGATGAATCAATGCCTGATGTAGAAAATCCATGGAGCCGATTGATCCTCCTCGACATGAGCCGTCCTCTTCTAGGAAGAGGCCTTCATGGCTTAGGGGGCTACTTGATGATGCTGAAGGACATGCTGCACCCCGAGGAACCTTTCGTGAAAGTAAGAAACCTAATAGGTATCAGGGATACCTGACCATCATGAGCACGGTCATACAAAATGAGCCTTCATCATTCTCAGGCGCCGTTAAGCATCAAGTATGGAAGGATGCTATGACCAAAGAATATCAGTCTATCATGAAGAATGATGTCTGCGAAGTAGTTCCCAGACCCCAAGATAAGACAGTTGTTACTTCCAAATGGCTTTACAAGATAAAGCATACAGCAGATGGAAGTACGGAATAGTATAAGGCTCGTTTTGTTGCTGGTGGTTTCTCTTAGAAGGAAGGTATGGACTATGATGTGATATTTGCACCTGTTGCTAGATATACGACCATCCACTCAATCATAGCCCTTGCAGCTTCACAAGGATGGAACATACATCAGATGGATGTCAAGACCGCGTTCTTGCACGGTTCGATCAAAGAAGAGGTCTACGTGGAGCAACACGAAGGATTTGAGATTTATGATCGAAAATCTCATGTATGCAGGATGAAGAAGGCTCTCTATGGGCTGAAGGAAGCACCTCGAGCATGGTATGAGAGGATCGACAGCTACTTGATGAAGTTGGGATTCATTAGGAGTGAAGCTGATCCTAACCTTTACTTTAAGGTTGAAGATGACAAGCCTCTCATACTGGTGTTGTATGTGGATGACCTCTTTCTAATAGGTGCAGACCCTCTCATTCACAAATGTAAAGAGGAGTTGGCTTCTGAATTTGAAATGAAGACCAAGGACTTGAAGTATGGCGGAAGCCAAGGGAAATTTTCCTATCTTGAGGAAAATATGTGGTAAAGATATTGGAAAGATTCAGTATGATGAACTGCAAGCCTGTGACTACCTTGAGGATCTTAACTTTTAGAAGTTATATGGTAGTGATGTTGGACCAGATTTGGGAAATTCCTCTGGGTTTCATAAACTCATTCGCATTGATGTTCTTGGTGAACCTCCATCCGAACATATGTTTTGCAGTTAGCATTATGAGCTCATATTTTGTTGAGCCTCACTAGATTGATGCCAAGAATATTATGAGATATCTTCGTGGTACAATGGGTTAAGATACACTGCCGAAGATGTGAGATGACTTGGATATACTGATGTTGATTGGGCAGGCAGTGTGGTGGACCATAAGAGCACTTTCGAGTGTTGTTTCACCTTGGGATCTCCTTCGATATCCTGGATGAGCAGGAAGAAGAAGTCGGTGGCTTTGAGCACCGCCGAAGCAGAATATATTGTTGCTAGCATGACCACGTGTGAGGCAGTCTGGTTACGAAAGCTCTTCAGTGAGCTGTTTGGATTTACATTGGATACCATTGTGATTCTCTATAACAACCAGAGGTGGGATTCGATTATTGAGGAATCTCATATTCGTCAATTGATCCAGCAAATAGACATCATCTGGGATATGGTAAGTCGATGAGCAAGGAGGCTCCATTGCATTAAAATGATGTATAGGTCGATACACCTTGTCAAAGCGTCGAGGAAAGATCTAATCTGTGATTTTCCCAAACGACTTGGAGTCATCAAGAAAACCTTGTACAAGGGTCTTGCATGTTGCATACATTGAGCTCTGGGAGCTCTGAGGGCTTGCGGTTATTACTAGAGCAACATACGACCACAGGGTGACTCACCCTCCCCTGGTGGTGCACACTAGAACAAGATGATTCGCTCTCTTGCGGAACAAGATGATTCGCTCTCTTGTGGAATAGGATGATTCGCTCTCCTGTGTAGAAGGATGATTAGTTCTCCTGTGAGGCCTGGATTGATGTGTTCTCCATGGCGGCCTGGATTGATGTGTTCTCCATGATGATTGTAGCAGGATTGATGTGTTCTCCTGTGAGGACAGGATTGATTAGTTCTCCTGTCGAGGCATCCTACCCATGTAGTCTGGGACTCATGGGAAGTACCTCTCATCTGATCAATGAGCAGGGAAATGAAGTTAGGGACCATAGTAGTACCGATGGACGCATCATTGTATCTACCGTACTCCCTACGCTAGGATGACCTCCATTGATCTGGGATCAATGATACTGGTTTCGGACCAGTGGTAGGAGTTGTACCATACTATGATGCTGACTTCGAGTCGGCTGAGACTGGTCTGGGACCAGTGATACATAGTCCGAGATTGACTTCATGTCAGTGCAGTACTGGTCTGCGACCAGTGAGAGTGGTACATACTATGACGCTAACTTTGGGTCGGTTGAGACTGGTCTGGGACCAGTGGTACACTCTCTAAGACTGCGATACTGGTCTGGGACCAGTGGTAGGAGTTGTACCATACTATGACGCTGATTTCGGGTTGGTTGAGACTGGTCTGAGAACAGTTGTACATACTCTGAGACTGACTTCGTGTCAATGCAGTATTGGTTTGGGACCAGTGAGAGTGGTACATACTATGACGCTGACTTTGAGTCGGTTGAGACTGGTCTGGGACCAATGGTACACTCTCTGAGACTGCGATATTGGTCTGGGACCAGTGGTAGGAGTGGTACTTACTATGAAGCTGACTTCGGCTCGGCTGAGACTCAGCTGGGACCAATGGTATGCACTCTAAGACTGACTTTGAGTCAGTGGAGGATGATACTGGTCTAGGACCAATGGAGTTGTACTCACTATGACGCTGACTTCGGGTTGGTTGAGATTGGTCTGAGACCAATGGTACATACTCTATGACTGACTTTTGAGTCAATATGATACATCCTCAATCATTTCTTCTTCTTCATAATTCGGACAAAAGTAGAGCAAAACAAAATAATGCAAGAGCAGAGCAGAATAGAGCAAAACAGTACAGATCAGTACAGGCTAGAACAAGACAAAGCAAGACAGGCAGAATAGGGTAGAGCAGGGCAAGGGTCAAGCTATAAAGGGTAGTGCATTTGATGGATGAATAATAACGACCAATAGGCATATTGCAGATGAAGTTCTCCCTAGATGAGAGGGAGTGTTAAAATTGGCAACTAGGGCAAAACTTCATGTGGGTCATCTTATTCATGGTTGATAATATTTTTATTACATTCCTCTCGTCGAGAGGTGTAGGATTGATATAAAGATCATCCGATTCCGATAAGTATTCATGGAGATATGAATTTATTTTGATTATGGAATTATTATCAAGCCGACCTACAACTCATGTAGGCTCAAAAGCCCAACAGTCACATCTACTCAAACACAAATGTTGTGTATAAATATAAGAGGACTTTTCCTCATTTGCACTCACTCTTCTCATCACATATCTCTCTCTCTCTACTGCGCAGAAATGAGTCTCTTCTCTACTGCGCAGAAATGGGTCTCTCTCTCACTCATGTGAAGCCGGAAGCTATTGAACCTGAAGCTGCAACTGCAGATCCAAATATTTACCTTTTTGGCCTAGAATATCTCCTCTTTGGAACTGCACTATAGGTTCATCTAAACCTCCTCTAAAAGTCGCAACTTTTGGTGGTGGAATGAAGTCAATCCAATGAACAGTTTGCAAGATATCGACTGCCCTAGTTTGAAGCTAGAAAGTGCTGAAACTAAAGCTGCAACTGCAGAATTAAAGATTGACCTACGTGGCCTAGAAGATCTCCTCATCTGAACCGCATTGTAGGTTCATCTGAACCTCCTTTGAAAGCCGCAACTTTTGGTGGTGGAATGAAGTCAATCCGACAATCGGTTTGTGAGATATCATCTGCCCTAGTTTGATAATGAAGCCGCGAATGCTCATGCTGTTGATCTAGGGTTTGCTACTGCTGATATGAATCAGATTTATTGTACTATTTCTCTCTGCTGAATTATTGAAGATAAAAGAAGATCTGATCAAAGGTTTTCCCCACACATTGTGGGGTTTGTCCCTGGCTAGCTGCCACATCTTGTGTCTCTTGTCTTAGCTTGTTTTCTGTCGATCGTTTAATGTTCAATCTGCACTTTACCTTATGTACATGTGATTGCTAATCTATGGAATATAATAAGAAAAAGAAGTACACTGTTATAAGCATTGAACATACCATAACTTAACAAGTATCGACCAGAAACATTACATTTTTCTTCTTGATATGTCCTTTTAATTTCAATGTCTCACGTTGCGATATACCTATTATAGATGATAATGATACTTGCAGAATGTGCTCATCATCTCATTCTGGAGAAAACTGTGGGAAATATTTGATTTCTTCTACGTCTTATTCATCACTGTCTGAATCATTACTTGCTTCACATTTATACAGGTTCTTGGTCTCTTTTCCTTTAGCACACCTATGTTTAGGGTCCCATTTTTCACCACAATGTTTGCACTTGCCCTCTTTCATTCCTTGTATTTCTAGGTTAGTTTATTCTCCTCCATGAAGATGTGGTGGAACATATTTTGTGTTATCCATGTTCGTGGCTTGGGAAAATCTCTGTCTCGAATATACTCTTTCAACGCTTTTCCACTGCATTTTTTCATGTTTCATTTCAACAACTTTTGCCTTATGTCTGGCTACCTCTATAAAAATAATGTCATGAAGCTCGAGCTAAGCTTGGAGATGGGGATTAAGTCTCATGGTGTATGAGTACATGAGGTGATTTTCTGACAATCCAGGTACTCACGTACCTAAAGTTTCCCATTCTTGAATGTATTCATCTACATCACCTTTTTGTTGTAATCTAGTGAGTGTTGAGAAGAACTCTTGTTCCTTGACACCTTGGAACCTTTCAAAGAATGCATTTTGAGTTTCCTCCAAATGATAGCTAGTGTCATATTTTTCCACCATGTATGCCAATTATATGCTTTGCCTTCCATTTGCATGGAAGCATGCCTGATATTTTCGTCATCATTGTCAATACCATACATCTCAAAATATTCTTCTACTTTATTGAACCAAGAAACACTGCATTTTTCATTCTCTTCAAATATGCATAGCTCAATTTTTTCTCTTCGTTGATATGTAGCTATTGACAAAGTGAAGAACAGGTATTGATTTGAAAATGGCATATTTTTGTATGGATTCTAGAGGTGCCTATTTTGAAAATTCGTGTTACTTTTTTCTTGATTAGGGATGGAAGGTGTCTTTGGAGACTCGAGTTTCTCATGTGAGTCTGATGAGTATGAGGAATCTGGAGAATTGAGATTTGTGTAGCTCCATTATTATGGGGTATTTGATTGGGTTTAACCTTCATCTTGTCACAAATATAGGTCAAAAATACCATTGCTTGATCCACCTTATCTGAAAGGACTGACTGATCCTTTTTAAATTCATTCTTATTCTGTTCGAGCTAACTCTCACTTCTCTTTTTTGTATCATACAGTGCTTCGATTTTTTCACCCTGCCTAATCACCTTAGTCTCAAGGTCTAACAATATTTTATTGAAATCGGCCATTAACATTGATGAAGCCACTGAGCGGGTGTGAGGTGGAGTATAGTTATCCAACGAAACCTTTTTCATTAAATTGACCTAATTTGTTTTTAAAATAATAATGAAGTATACAGTATATAATATTTATATATATATATATATATATATATATATATAATAGATATAGTAATTAAGCTATATATACTTATCAACTATATAATAATTAACATTCTTGCACATATATATATATGTGTGTGTGTGTGTTTGTATGAACCTAACGTTCGATGGGAGACAAACACAGAGAGGGATGGTGGAAATCAAGGGTGAGAGTCGACGATGGGGGCACAACGAAATCATGTGGATGGGGTGGCATTGATAGCATAGAAAAATGACGTTGATACAGTGAGCACAACAATGGAGTGACAGAGGCGTGGGTTGAAATGGGACGAAATTGGTCACGATTGATATGCGACGAAGAAGGGGGTCGAATGATTGGAGGCAAAATGAAAAAGGAACAGCGAAACAATGATTGATAGGGAGACGAAGGAAGAGAGACACTGAGCATGTGAAATAGTGTGGTTGTAGGAAGAATCGACCGCTCTAATACCAAATGGATTGGTCAACGCAACATTACACATCAAATACATATATTTAATTAATAAACTTGAATGAAGAATTACACTGTGGGAGGCCCTAGCTTAAATACAACCCTGGGTTACTCTTGGTGAATGGGCATGATCTTTGATCATGCCCTAAAGATAATTCCCTTTAATTACTTACTAAATACAGTTTGTTTAATTTTATATAACAAGGGACTGAATACAATTGCAAGGTTCTGGCAGTTGTTGATGCTTTTCACTTTCAAGGAGACACACTCTTCTGGAATTTGTTAATTAGCCCTGATCTAATTTGTCCATGTATTCGTTTTCCCAAATCCATTTCCAGCTCTTTAAGTCGGGAAACTCTCAATGTTAGAACCTATCGGAATCATCAAGTTGAATCCTATAGTCAATAGGTCGTCGTGATCTCCTCAACTACGACACTCAACCACCAAGCCCATGTGCCTGTCACTGCTGCAAACACACCGAACACACCGAGATAAATGTGAAAGTATCATAAATTCAACATAACCAAGATAATTTTTGATGTTTTAATACATGGAGGGACAAGAATTACTAAGCTCCACCTAGTCATAAAAATCTATTTGAAGAATATTTCAAAATTCTTGCCTACTATGGTGGCAAGGTTATGATGGCAAGGACATTGGAGCACCTAGTATAATGATTGTACAATCAGATCTTAACCAATGATATGTTTGAAAAATAAATTTAAAAATTATTAAAGAATTATAAAATTCAATTTATAATGTTTGATTATGGAATAGCTTTAAATTATTTTGGGTCAAAGATAAAGTAATACCTAGTCAAAGGAAAAATCGAATGTGCAATACCATGTCTTGTCTTGTTCACCTTTGAAAAAAACATGTAGCAACCTTTTTAACTAAGGAGATTCACTCCCACTTTACTATGGATCCTTAACTCGTAAATTGACTTTGTTATAGAACCATGGGCCAATATCATGGCTTACTAATACTACATACCAAGAAAAAACATAGTTCAAGTTCATATGTCATAATTTTTTAATCAATATAATTAAAAGAGAAAAACATGAATAAATACTTTTAAAATAAATCTCAACTTTTAATCTATAACTATTTAAAGTTTTTTGGAAAAAGACCCACACGACACAGTATCTCCATGCCAGTTCTCATGACTTCCATGCTCAGAAATTCACGGTTCTCATCACTCTTGCTACCCATGCTCTAAGAATCTCTGATCATATCCACCTTGATCAGGAGAAATCTCATCTTCTTGAAGTTTTTGGAAATAATGGGTATAGCAGGCCCAAGAGCCTCAACGTCTTTCATAGAGCCAACAAAGTGCCTAGAGTAAAACCCACCCGTGTTGATCCTATCACTAAGGTTAATCTCCTGTATATCCATGGGACCATGGATAGGATTGCTCATATTCTTAAAAAGATGAATGCATCTTCTTCTTTCAAACCTCTCCAAACCATAAAAAGTTCCCTTAGGTCTGTTAAAGGCCCTATTGAACCTAAAGACATGAAAGGGGTCTACCTTATTCCTTGCTCCTGTGGTATTCCCTACATTGGAGAGACAGGTAGGTCTATAAGCAGAAAATGGTGAACATGCGACTAACATTAGACACAGTCGTTGTCACACATTAGGCCTTGCCGAGCATTCCGTGAAATTGAAACACTATGTCTGCATTGAAGAATCCAAATTCATTGCTAGGTTGGATCATTTTCACCATAGGAAACTCAAAGAAGCGATTGAAATAGAGAGACATGCCAAAAACCTCAATATGGATGATGGCTGGAAATTAAGTAAAAGTTGGATTCCATCTCTCTCCTCTTGACCCTACATCCCCTCCCTCCCCTTTCTCATTTCCATTCTTGTTGGATCTCCCTTCTCGCCTTTAGGCTTTTTCCCCTTCAATCTTGTCTTAATTTTCTTTAATTTATTTATTTGTAGTCGAAGTATATCTTTGATCTAAAATTATATTTTGCCTTCCTCCATTTTAATAAATCTATCTGTAGAGCTCTCTAGTTTTTGTATTTGGATTGAAACCTTAAGACATTCTCCTATTTCTTTGAACTTTTTCCCAATAATGATAGTCATGGTTAGGTCCTTGATCGAGCATACATAAAGATCAAATTGTTTAGCAAGATAAATGTTTATATAATTGCGAGTACTGCTAAAATCTATAGTATATTGACATTTATGCCTCTTATGATCCCTTTAAGCTCCAGGGTTTTTGGGTGTAATCTCTTTGCCATGTTTTTTGGTGGTTTTGTAAGGATAGTGTTCTGTCTTTTTGGAGACTGGGTTGTCTCCTTTTGAAGGTGTGTTGGAATGTATTTTGCAGACACTTGTTCTTTATCTTTTGAAGAATTTATTTCTTCATATTGATTTTGTCAGATGCATGAGATTGCAGCTAATGATGCTTCATGTGATGTTTCCTTAGAGTCTTACTTTATATTGTGCATTATAGTAATTTCTTCATCAAGTTATTGTACTTCAATTTTCCTTCCATCTACTATCTTATAGTAACATAAAGACAAGTCTTCATATTTATGTCCTTGTGTCCAATTTTCTCCACACTCGCGACAATTATTTTTCTTCTTTATCCTCTTTTCAAACTCATTACTTGAAGTATCTAACTCTTTCTCAATTTCATTGTTGAGAAATCTAGGGTAAACAAGTGTATGTGACTTCTCTTGTAATGATAATTATTTGTGATGTATTTTTTACTTCTCTTAATTAAATTCTTCTTTAATTGTTACTTATTAGTGCTTTATTCATCAAAAAAATACCAAACCATAAATAATAATGAGATAAAGTACAAACGATGTAGGCAATCAGCGAGGGAAAAAACCTCTCCAACTTGAGAGGAAAATCCACCATAATTCTTCTTCTTATAGAATATTTGATTGATGAATTCCAATACCTAGACCCTTGACCCGCAAACTCTTCAAGAACAAGTTAATTCTTCCTCTTTGAATAGATTCTCCTTCCATAAACTTTGACCTATTCTACAACTGCAACCTTAGAAACTACAACTTCAACTTGTCAAGAAACTGCAACTTCAACTTGCCCAGAAACTACAACTTCTTCTCTTCACTTGGGTAGATTTTCTCTCCTAGAGAAATTGGATTTCAAAAAGACTCTCCTTCGTCACATAACTTCACTTCTATAACTTGAATTCACTGTAGCAATATGTGCCCTAATTCCTTTGCACATTTGGAGAGGAGTAGCCCAAAAATAAATCCAAAATAGCTCGACTTTTCTTCCTTCCTTTGTCTTCATTTTCTTCACACTTCTTCTTGCCCTTATCATCAAACTTATGTGTGTCAGTGAGTTATCTCCAAATGAAGCTAAGTTCCCTATATATAGGCTTCCTTGAGCCTCCTATTATTCTGAATTGACATATCCTTAGGTCGGCTTGTTTCTCCATGAGGTAAACTTGATGCTTGCATGTTTGGCATGGCCTTGGAGGGTCTTTTGACTCAAATAATTTTCTTACAATATGTAACATGCTCAATAAGGTTCATATAAGGCAATGAACGTTTTGACTTTATAGACTCAATGACAAACCCTAAAATCTCTCCTTAGGATTTTGGCCTAAAATATATTTTCCTTGAGCATGAAACCCATGCCTAAAGAACAATATAATAAATTTATTTTTATCTTTCCATTAAATAAATAAAATAAACATTACATATGTCACTATGAAGAACAAACCCTGTTACATATTTCAACATTCCCTCTTAGCTAAGGAGGTATTCATAATCCATACAAGGTACTTGGATATTCCCAATATGAAGAATTCTCATAAGAAGAGTTAGATTGGTAACCCATCTGTTTAGCATCATATCATCCAACATTGTCACATACCAAGGCCTTGACTAACCACTCTATATCTCCACAATATCATAGCACAATTCTATAGAGACCAATGATTTATAGACACCCTCATCATTGTCCCTCTCGAAACATACCCCACCCAGGTTCTCGCACAGTATGTTCCACCAAGACTATTCTTATCTTGGATTCCCAATCCTAAAATAATATTGGTCTTCTATGACTACTCTTATCTTGGATGCCTTACCACATCCTCAAAGTGTATCAGATGCCAAATTCTTACTTAATCCTCCATTATATCTGCCCAAGTGAAGACAAGAATGATGTGTCTATCTCTCCCTCTAAACTAGGGAGGATATACCCATTCTAATGAAGGAATGTACCCAAGCTCCCTCTTAATAAGGGACTTGACCAAGCTTCCTCTTGACTAGAGACTTTCTCTCAATGACTCTTTAGGTGGATATCATGGGACAAACAACTGCTTGTAAGACTCCCTCCTTTGATGTCATGAAATTTCTTCTTTGTTATGGAGCCTACATCTTTTGGGACTTCTTGTAGGGGACATACCATCTGTCACTTTCATTCATTATTCATGTCAGTCATGTCATCCTTATTCTCATCAGAAAGTGATCCATTAGTCTATATTTGGCCTTCCTCCATACCTGGCTACCTTCTTCATGATATTTTTCCTTCAAGATATTTCATCCTACCACATGAACATCATTTGTAGATGACATCTACATCTCTTCCCTTGGTAGCCCTGCATTAGCCCATCCATATATCATTCAAAATGGAAAATGAACATTAAATCAAAAATACCTTTGTCATGGTATTTAATCATGACATCTCCTTGTTTGCATCAACATCCTTCATATATATATTGACACATCTCCAAAAAGATATACAATGCGAAGGGCCTCTATCTTTTTCAGAATTTATCAAGATCTTCATATCTTTCCCATGGAGACATCATAGTCAAATCTTTTAGTTCTTGGATGTTGATTTCCTTTCTCCATAGTTTCATTTTTTCATGATCTCTTCCTTTTTTTATTCACACATTTCCTCCGAAGAACTTCCAATAATAGTTCATCCAACTTTTCAACCACCTCAAATTTCATATAAGGACATATTATGTTGACTTCATCTAGTAAATGTGTGAACCATGCCTTCATACATCTTTACAAAGTAGGAGATCCTTTATTTTGATCATTATCTTGAGGTAGATCATTCATTCATGATATCTGCAACCATGCGATATGACTTAATTAAATATATGCATACATACCTCATATCTTCTTTTAGGTCATCTAGACTTCCTTCATCAGCTTCCTTGATTGAAAGAACTTCAATCACCTTGCCTTGCTTCGCTTCTTATGACATCATACCTTCCAATGAAGATTTCAATGGAGGATCTTGATCATCCTTATCCAAAACTTTGCTTCTTGAATGATGTATGATGAGTTTTATACTAGATGAATTTCTTGTTCTCATAAGTACTACTTATGCTTCTAATGAGGTTCCCAAGAGCTACATCCTTCTATAGTTAACTGCCATAAACTTCTATTTTAGCTATCTTTATTGCTTCTTTATGATTATGCCACGCGCTCTTGCTTTAAATTATATGCTTCTATGATGTCACGATGCATGCTTCTAATGATTCCTACCATGATATATATACAACAGAAAACTTGAAAACAAAAAATTGAAAAAAACTAGGTGAGGAAGACAATATCAATAATAATAGAGATCATTTACTTCCTCCTTCTTGGATTTCTTATTTTCAGCTTCCTCCACTTCTTTAGTGTTACGAGATTCTCCCCTTCCTATTTTGTTTTTGTCCTCCTTGAGTTTAAGACACTCTCTCTTGTAGTGCCCATATTCTTGACATCCATATCGTTGAACATTTACCGTATTCTTCTTTCTTTTCTAAGGACCAAAGTTTCCAAACTTCCCTTTTCTCTTAGCCATAACAACATATGATTGATTTTTTTCATTTGATCCTACATCAAAATTTTCCTTCAACCTAGTTTCTTCAATTTTTCATAGTGACCATAGATCCTTGAATGGAGTAGCTTCCTTCTTCCTGTAAATGCTTGTTGTAAAGTTACCCCATTCCTTAGTTAGTGCATTTAATAGTATGGTAGTCATCTCCTTGTAAAACATTATTTCTCCCAAGTCTTATAGTTGATCCCTTATTTCAGACACCCTCATAAAGTATGAGGCTATTCCTTCTTCTTTTGATATCTCCATCTTGTAGATTTCTTATCTTAACGATATTACTTCTCTTGCAGTTCTTATGGAAAACAACTCTACAAGTTTTCCATATATTTCTTATTATGTTTCAAGTTTAGATACATATGATATGAGGGGATCCTTGTTGGATTCTATGAGAATTCTTTTAGCCCTTACTTCCCCTTTAATATACCTTGCAAGTGTTTGAGCATATTCCTTTGGAGGTTTAGTGATTGAGCCTTTAAAATGTTCCATAACCTCATTTTCTATGAGGTTCAAATATGTCCTTTTCTTCCATGCAAGAAAGTTCGAAGACCCAACCAGTTTGTTTATTTCCTTGCAAAAAGTCATTTTAATAGATTCATATGTAGAAATAAATATACTTGCTTCTTCAACCCCCTTCCTTCTCAAATTTGATGATGATATAGGTAATAAAAAATATCTTCTTGATGAAGATGGTTTTCTTCAAAAGTGACCCTTCAGTCTAAAGAGAGGGAGATCACCCGGACTCCTTTGATGATGCCAACAACTCTTTTCTTGCTTCCTTTATATGAGTAGATTTCGAGATGTTTTGATCTTATATTTGAGTAGAGATAAGGGTATTTTGAGGTCTCATTATTTTTTATGATAATTTGAGTGAGGATCCCAAGAATTCTTCTAGTGTAGGCTTCTTCTTTTATCGATCTAGGGTTTTGATACTTTTCTTCAAGATGATGATGTAGCCCTTGTCTTCAAAATAACTTGGAGATGAGAGGATCTTCGTGATTCTTTGATTCCGTTGATACCCTTCTAGAAATTTGGTCCTTCAGTTCTTGAGTGTTCCTTATTGAGTTGTCCCTCCTTGACTTGTCATCTTAGCTCTAACACCATGTTGAGAAATCTAGGGGCAACAAGTATAGGTGATTTCTCTTATAATGATAATTGTTTATGATGTATTTTTTACTTCCCTTCATTAGATTCTTCTTTAATTTTTGTTTATTAGTGATTTATTCATCAAACATATACCAAACCATAAAGAACAATAAGACAAAGGAAACAATATGTAGGTGATCAGCCAGGACCAAAACCTCTCAAACTGGAGAGGAAAACCCACCATAATTATTCTTCTTATAGAATCTTTGATGGACGAATTCTAAGACCTAGACCCTTGACCAAGAACCCGTCCAAGACCAAGTCAATTCTTCCTCTTTGAATAGCTTCTCCTTCCAGCAACTTTGACCTATTCTACAACTGCAACTTTAGAAACTGTAACTTTGACTTGCTAAAAAGCTGCAACTTCTCTTCTTCACTTGGGTCGATTCTCTCTCCTAGATAACTCAGTTTTTAGAACAAATCTTCTTGGTGACCTAACTTCACTTCTATAACTTGACTTCACTGTAACAATATGTGCCCTAATTCCTTCGCACATGTTGAGATACGTAGCCCAAAAATAGATCCAAAATAGCTTGAATTTTCTTCCTTCCTTTGCCTTCCTCTTCTTCACACTTCTTCTTGTCGTTATCATCAAAATTATTTTTGTTAGTGAGTTATATAAAAATGAGGTCAAGTCTCCTATATATAGGCTTCCTTGAGCCTCCTATTACACTGACTTGACATGTCTTTAAGCTGACTTGTTGCTCTATGAGGCCAACTTGATGCTTGCATGTTTGACATGGTATTGAAAGTTATTTTAACTCTAGTTTGGCTCAAATGTTTTTCTTATAATATGTAACATGCCCAAGAAAGGTTATTCATGCATGACAATGACTCCTTTGACCTTATAGACTCAATGAAAAATCCAAGAAGCTCTCAATGGGAAATTGACCTAAAATAAATTTTACTTAAACATGAAACCCGTACCTTAAGAACAATAATAATAAATTTATTTCTCTCTTTTCATTGAATACATTAAATCAACATTGCATATGTCATTATGAAGATAGAATCTACTTAAAAATTTCAACATTCACAAGTATATAATTTGTTTTAAGGAATTTGTGTCCTACAGTCAATTTGTCTCCATAATAACTAATTTGTTTGTCTCTTTTTTACCTAAGTAGTTTTGTTGGTTTTCGTCTTCCTTGAATGATGGCATGTTTAACTTGTGTTCATGTTCAATAAGCCCTATCACATGTCTAGCTTCTTTGATATTTTGTGGTTTGTAAAATTTCATTTATGAATGAATATAATCTTTAAGTCTGCATCTATACATTTTAAGTATTTTTTATTAGTCTTCTCAACTTTGTTTTGCTAGTGGAAGAGTTTGACTAGGTTTTCCCCTATAAAGGGGTTTTAGCCCTCGCAGAGTGTCTACATCTGGTGTCTTGATCTTCATGTTCTTATTTTATATAATTGCTTGATGAAACAAAGATAAAATAATAACATGAAGATATCAAAAGTAAATATCAAGATAAGAAATTCTTTATACCTTTCTAATTTTCTAACATTTCTATGGAGATATTTAATGATTTGATAAGGATAAGTTCAACCGAAGGTCCTAAAAATTTTTCAGTATTAAGCCTACTCACCCAGTGGCCCTTTGACTTGAGAATGTGGCTACCAATGATGGCGAGTGGGTGGAAAGTAATCTCACCCAAACTCTTTTCATTAACGTGCTTTCCATTGTAATGATGTTATGAGATCTCCCGAAGGGACTAAGGGACTATCTCTAGAGACCTCCTCCTAAATGGGTAGGGAATTTCATCTCGCAAACACAAATAATAATAATAAGTAACACAACACTCTAACTTTTGTTTATGACCATGCATGCGAATTTACTATCATCACAACCAGACATCCACGTTACACTTTTGAATCTCATGGAAGCTCACGTTTATGGTTTATAAAGCTTAAAAGAGACACCACTACTAGCGTGTTAGAATGTGATTTTCCATTCTCATCTTCAATTCCATAGCATTTAGCACCACAACTACTCTCTCGTGTCATATGTGAAAAGTGTGCACAACTTAAGCTCGGGAAAAGGCTAGCACTCACAGGATGGAAAAGGAAGTCGAGTAGTGCAGATATGGTGAGGACATTGACATGCATCAATCACCCTACAACAGAAGAACAAGAAGAAGGAGATGTTAAAGATAGTTAATTACTCACACAGTAGAGTTGTGTAAATTTAGAGAGGCAGTTAACTCAATCAGTTGAGTGAGTTTGAGTTAATTCCTATTTTGGATAAAGCTACATTTTGTGTGCAAGTGCATGTCAAAGTTATTTTGAGTGAGTTATTAGTTGAAAAGGGTAAATACCTCTCATCGGGTTCATTTAAATCATCAAGTTTGTGTGATCAATAGAAGAGCCACAACTTGTGTTATTATGTGTGTGAAATTTTTTGTCTTTCCTCCTATGGCTTTTTAACAAATTGGGGTTATCACAAAAAATGATCATCTAGCCATAATGTACTAGATGGATCGAAGTACACCATGTAAGGCCAATTTTACCATAGTAAAATTGCTTTTACTATGAGAAATTATTTAATAAACAAAATTTGTTAAGTCATTTATAATTAAACCCATGAACGATAATTAAATAAATCACTATTTATTTAGTTATCTTCTAGGAATAATTAATTAAACCATTGTTTAATTAATATTCCTTGTCACATTTGACCAAATTATGAGAAATAAATAGATAATAATAATTATCTTATTTTCTCTAGGCATAATTAATTAATCACTAATTAGTTATTATTCCTTGTCAAGTTTTACCAAATCCTCCATGAATAATTAAATAAATCATTAGTTTTCTTATTATTCCTTAACCATATTTTTTGACATGGTAAATAAATCATTTATCTATTTATTATTTCTAAATAAAAGTTTAAATACTTTTTCCCTCTAGAAAAATATAATAAAATATTACAAATGGTTATTTCTAGAATGGGGTTGATAATATTTTATTATTGCTCATTATTCAAGGATAACCTAATATTTTGTTATAAATAGAATGGTTTTCCATTCATTATTGACTTTCGATTATTTTCATTGTTGCACTCATTGTTGTAATTCTGATTATTATCACTGTTGCACTCCATTTTTCACACATGGGTTCCTTCCATTGTTGGAAGTGTTAGATCAATAATGCAAGCTCTCCTTGTCGTGAAGGGCATTAGTATGCAAGCTTTCCTTCATACGAGCCATGTTTCTCATCATAAAATCCTAAAGTAAAAATATTTTTTAAAAGGCGCATTAATCAAGCAGATAGGGTTTGTTTTAAAAGGACTGAAGTCAAATTTTAGAAAGGTCATATGGGTTTTATCTCATAAAAGTAATTCTTAAGTGATTCATGAAGATCCTTTTTAAAGGGATTATGCACACCCCTTAAATTTTTTTTTAAAGACATTTATAAAATCTTTTTTATATTAAAGAGAAAGTTTTTCATGTTTTTAAAAGGATTTTGGAAAGGTTATAAGGGGATTTGAAAAAGGTTTTTTTTATTAAACAAAAAGGCAGAAGGGAGATTTCTTATTATTTAAAGATAATTTTTTTGAAGATGGCTTCATCTGGTTTCCAAGCACACTTTCCATCATTTATAGGGAAGGATTATGATGTGTGGGCCATTAAGATGGAGACCATTTTAAAGGCTCATTATGTTTAGCAGTATATCAGGAATGGATTTCTAGAACCTAAAGATGAAGCAGTTGCATGAACCCTGACTAATGCATAGAGGGAACAATAGAAGAAAGACAAAAGGAAGAATGTGAAAGCATTGCATCTTATCGAATAAGGGGTGGACCTGGTATTGTTCTAGAAGATAATGAACATGCCATAAACAAATACAGCGTGGGATACTTTGGCGACAAGCTATAACGGTATGACCAAAGTTAATATTGTTAAGTTGCATAATACTAGGAGAGATTTTGAAAGTCTACAGATTATGGATTTATGGTGATGACATAGAAGGTTAAACAGTGGTTGAGAAGGTACTCAACTATTTGCCTACCAAGTTTGATGTTTTAGTAGCAATCATTGAAGAAGCCAAGGATTTGAAAATTTTGACAGTTGATGAGTTGATGGGATCGCTTCTATCCCATGAGGAAAGGATAGCTAGAAATAAGGATTCTAGCTTGTAAAGCACTTTTAAAATTTAGGTTTCTATCTCAAAAGATAGAGGTCGAGGATGAGGTAGATCAAGAGGAAGAGGACAAGGTGGAAGACATGGTGCTCAAAGAGATGACATCAAAGAGAAGGAAAACGAAAGTGGAAGAAATAGTAGAAACTCCATTAATAATCAAAGAGTTGACAAATCAAGTGTGATATGTTATTATTGCAATCAATTTGGTCACTATTCCCATAATTTTAGGAAGAAGATAGTTGATCAAGGAAAGAAGAGAGCTAATGTCACCATAAATAATAATGACTCCACTTTCCTAGCTTTCTGTACCATTCCTTAACCTTCTTATAATGTGTATCTCTTAATCAATGGTTGTAGTAACCACATGACATGAAATAAGAATTTGGTTGCAAACCTAGATCAATCTATTGAGATAGAGCTAAGTTGGTCACTTACAAGACTATGGATGTAGATGGAAAAGTAGTATTCCACATTTTCACCACGTAGGGGGAGTCAAAGAGAATTTCATAGGTTATTAAGTCCCTAGTCTCAAACATAATTTTATAAGTGTTGGTCAATTAATGAAGAAGGGATACAAAGTTACTTTTCAAGGATAAGAGTGTGTTATATATGATAGGCTTCCAAGCAAGTAGTTGATAGCAAAGGTCTTGATTATGAGGAATATACTCTTTCCTCTAATTATGAATTACAATGATCAAGTCATTTATTTCATGGTTGCATGTTCTAATGATGACTGGTTATGGCACTTTCTGTTTGGACCACTTGCACTTGTACGGTTTAAGATTATTGCAATAATAACATATGGTTAGAGGATTACCTCCAATCAAGGAACCTTCTAACAATTGTGAGTGTTGCATCTTGGGAAAGCAACACCATGAAAGTTTTCTAAAAGGAGTTGCATATAGAGAAAAGAAGCCACTAGATCTAGTTCATATAGATTTGTGTGGACCTATGAGGACACATTCAATTGGTGGAAGTTGTTACTTCCTCACTTTCATTAATGATTTTAGTAAAAAGACACAGGTTTATTTCCTAAAGTAGAAGTCTAAAACTTTTACAAATTTCAGAGAATTCAAAGCCTTGGCAGAGAACCAAAGTGAGCATCAGATCAAGGTATTGAGATCAGATTGTGATGGACAATATGATTATAAATCATTCAATGCTTACAGCAAACAATATGGAATTAGAAGGTAGTTTACAATCATATACACACTGTAGTAGAATGGTGTAACAAAGATAAGGGACATGAAAATTATGAACATGCAAAGGAGTATGTTGAAAGGAAGATACCTCTCTAATGACTATTGGGAAGAAGAATTTTGCATGCACTTTTTATGTGATAAAGAGATCTCCTACAAAGAGTGTGATGAACAGAGTACCAAAGGAAGCATGGTCAGGTATATCTTGTAGTGTATCTCATCTTAAGTATTTTGATGTGTATCTTATCCACATGTGCCTAAATAGTTGAGATGCAAGTTGGATGACAAAAGTGGAAAATGCATATTTACTGGTTATAGTGAGAAATCAAAATCTTGTAAGTTGTATAACCCTGTCACCAAAAATACCATAATTAACAGAGATGTTTTGTTCAAAGAACAAGAGTCATTGAATGGGATTATAGAAAAGAAAATTGATGAAAGAGTGACATTGATGGAAGAAGAGGGTGCAGCAGAAAAGGAGGAACAAGAATCATAGGAGAAGACACCAAACAAAGTCATGCCAGGAAGGACTCCAAGATATTTTGAACAAACTTGATCTTCAAGAATATTAGTAGATAAAAATTCTCTAAGTAATCAGTGAAGTGATGAATAAAACAATCGTAAGAAAAAAATGAGAAGTCTAAATTATATTTATAATGATTTGGATGTTAGTTCAAATTTTGCATTGTGGTCATTCAAATCTTCTTCATCTAAAGAAGTTATGAGAGATGAAACTTGAGTACAATCCATGGATGAAGAAGTTGAAGTTCTTGAAAATAATGATACTTGGGATTTAGTTGATTTTTCGAAAGATAAAAATCTCATTGGTGTGAAGTGAGTCTATAAGAAAAAGTTGAATGAGAAAGGATAAAGTCACATATTTAAATCAAATCTTGTAGGAAAAGTGTTATTGCAGAAATCGATAATATATTTTGGAAAAACTCTCTGGTATCTAGATTAGATATTATAAGAGCAATATTAGAAACAATAGCTCATAACAAGTGGGAACTATATCAGAAGGATGTGAAATCAGACTTCTTGAATGGAATTCTAAAAGATGAAATCAATGTGCAATAACCTCCAGGTTATGAAGTTGAAGGACAAGAAGATGAAGTTTACAAGTTGAAGAAAGTGCTCTATGGACTCAAGCAATTGCCTAGAGCTTCGTATAGAGAAATTGACAGATACACAATAAATAATGGATTTTGTAGAAGTAGCATTGGCCCTAGCTTGTACACAAAGGTAAATGAGAATTGAAACTTTTTTATTGTCTCCTTGTATGGGGATGACATGATCTATACTAGTGATCTTGAATCGGATGAATTTA
The DNA here is from genome assembly GCA_000404065.3 of Pinus taeda. NCBI lineage: Eukaryota > Viridiplantae > Streptophyta > Pinopsida > Pinales > Pinaceae > Pinus > Pinus taeda. The sequence continues at coordinate 70,051 of APFE030964469.1, read as the reverse complement.
AAGAAACCATGAAGAAATAATTTGAGATGAAAGATGTTGGTATTATGAATTATTTTCTTGGCATAGAAGTTGAGCAAACTAGAAAAGGATATTTTATCTGTAAAAACAAATTGCCAAATATTTTCTAAAAATATTCAGGATGGAAAATTGTAAATTTGCCCCTACACCCATTGCGATAGATAAAAAGTTAAGTAAGGATGATGAAATATTAGATTTCAATCCAATTCTATTCAAAAGAATAGTTGGTAGCCTCATGTATCTCACAACTACAAGACCATATATTATACAAGGAGTTTGTTTGATTTCTAGATTTATGAAGTCTTCAAAAGACTCACATCAAAGTGTAGGAAAAGTAATTTTGAGATACATAGTAGGAACTAAAAATTATGGCATAATATATGCAAGAATGGAGAAGAAGTGTTTGGTTGGATACGCCGACAGTGATTTTGTAGGCAATTTGGATTATAAGAAGAGAAATTCTAGTTTTGTGTTCCATCTTGGTTCAGGTGTGATATCATGGGCATCTAATAAGTAGCCTATTGTGACACTTTCGTCAGAAGAATCAAAATATGTAGCAAAAATATCAGCGACATGCCAAGCAATATTGTTACGAAGAGTTTTGGATGGACTCGAGTAGAAAAAACAAGGATCAACAACAATATATTTTCCATTGCACTATACCAGAATAATGTTTTTCATCAAAAGAGCTAGCATATTGGTACAAGATATCATTTTATTATAGAAATTGTGAGCAATGGAGAAGCATACTTGAAGCCTTATAAATGAAGTGGTCAATTGGCTGATATATTCACTAAGACATTAGAAAAATATGTATTTTAGTTTCATAGAGGAAACTTGGGTGTTGTAAGGCTAGCTAAGACTTATACCAATGACATGTTTGAGTTGTCATGGGTCATGTCTTAAGTTTGGCAGTCGTAATTAAGGGGGAGCATTAAAGATAGCTAATTACTCTTGCATGCAGAGTTCTCTAAATTTAGAGGGTCACTTAACTTAGTCAAGTTGAGTGAGTTTGAGTTAAGTCTTATTTTGGGTAAAGTCGAATTTAGTATGTGGTTGCATGTAAAGTTATTTTGAGTGAGTCTCTAGTCAACAAGGTTAAATATCGCTCATCTAGTTCATTGTAATCATCAAGTTTGCATGATAAATAGAAGAGTCACAACTCATGTTATTGTGTGTGTGAAATTTTGTGCCTCCTCTTCCTTTTGAACAACAAGGCAAAGCAAGTTTCTACATTTGCGTGATAAAACATGGAATTAATGAATCAACACATACAAAGTTGTGGCAGTGTCATACACACACACACATAGAACCCAACAGTCTTGAAGCTGAATAGAGTTAGTCTCCTTGTGTGATTTGAATAAAGAATAATTTGCGAAAGTTATAAAAGCGAGGACAGGGATTGAGTATGCAACCTAACATTGGCGAGGGGAAAGTGATATAATATAATCCAAAGGCACAAGTAATGCATGTGGGCACCCACTAATTAAGTAATCTAATTAAATCCATTCCACCCTCAAGCTTTTGCATTGTATTTAACTGTAAGCTTGTCTCTCCATGTTCTATCTTTGCCATCAACTATTCTACCCACTTAACACTTGCACTTACCTTTTAAAGGATACCCTCATCCACACACACAAACACATATATATATATATACAACATAGACTAAGTCTCATCACTTTCTTCCACCCTGAGCTTAGTCACCGATACGTGATCATTTGGATATATTTTATCCACCATTTTTCAACTGAAAGAATCATATTTTACTCGTATTCAAAGCTTGGTATTGATCGTTCCCACTACCTAACCACTCTCAATTTCAGTAATAATGAGATGCCCATAACTAACAGGAGCTAAAAATATATATAATACCATTACAAAAATCTGAAAAGAGTTGTCATCTGCACAAGGAAATCCATTATCAAGACATAAAGATACAATTCCTGGATGACGGAGTAGCTTTACAAAAGTCGTTTATTACCCTAAAAAAACCCAACAGCCGACCCTGAAAAAAAATAGTAAATATGACCATGCTAATTCCATTGTTTCTCATATATTTCCCCATTTTTGAACCGTGGTAATGGGCCACGATTGAAACCCATTCTTCTAAGCCCACGAAAAGTGTGTCCCTCATTCAATTCATAACTCGGCTTTGCCTAGACCGGTTGATGAACTTCGCTAGTCCAAAGTCTAATAACTTGGCACTGTACTTGTCGTTGAGGAGAATATTCTTTGGTACAGTCGATCATCTTTGAAGAGGATCATGGTGTGATTATAGCTAGAATTGTAAAGACTGAAACACTTTTTGATTTGTTTCATTGAGTGTATTAAATTTCATAACACTGTAAGGAAATAACTGTGCAACCATGGAGAAAAGGATGACTCCTCCGGTGAAATTCTCTTCTATGTATTGCAAGAAGAAATGTTGGCCACCAAAAACATGCCCAAACTTGACCGGTTGGTTCATCTTGAGCACGTGCATGTATTTCAACCAACACGTCATGGTTAATTTGAAACGACCTGAATAGGAAGTGTTTTGGTTCTACGATCAAATTGTTGATGCAAATGACAATTGCGTGTACTATATCTTGGGGGCAACAAAAGAGTGACGGTAATGACGATAAATAAGACGAAAAGATTAGTATAATATCTGTATGTAGCAGGATATAGAATGTGGTTAAAAATGGTTGGACGAAGGACGATGACGAAAATAGACCAATCTTATTGGCTAGATCGAGTCAGTGTAACCTATCCTAGGAACACTTTTGGTCTAAATATATTATTAATTTATAATAAATTAAAAATTTCTTTATTTTTCCTATTTTAATTTATAAATATGAATATTTTACACTTTAGTATTTTAATATTCAACCAACAATAACATTAGGAAGCCCTTGAAATTGGAAAGAACACATGGGGGCTTTAATGGGAGCAACACCATATCATGTGCATTCATATTGGGGATATGTATTGAGGGAAAAAAGACATAATATATTGAGTATATAATAGGGGGTTAAGGGTTTTTATATTAGGAGGTATAAAAATGGAGCTCAAAGTCAATGAAAAAATATAAAGGGGTATAAAATATTTTAATGAAGAAAATGGATACCTACAATATCTAGTGAAAATAAGGGTTTTTTAATTGGGAAGGTGTATTGGGTTCATATTGATAGGGGATTAAATAATGTGATTTTTAGAAGTGTTTTCCAATATGTTGTCAAATTAAGAGTATTGTTTAGTATGCCATGAAAGTAAGTGATATGTCATAGTTTCATTGAGTGAAGCCTCGTGAAAGCACCCTAAGAACTTTAATGTCGATGATGGGTATCATTTAAGCCACTCTTCGAAACCTAATATTCATTTCCTTTCCTCTAAATGTCAACCCCTTAATTCAAGTCTTTACTACTAATAGCCCCATGTCCCTCCCTACTTTCTTCCATTCCCTTCGCTAGTGTCCCCTCTCCTCATTTTTCCTTTCCCCTACTTCTTGTTTTCTACCCTTTGAACATTCTCTTCTATCCACAAATAGCTGCCTTCAATTTCATTTAATTTAATTTAAACTTATTTAATTATTATTTAGGTTCTTTTTAATTTTAATTTGAATATATTTTTCCATGAAGTATCTAGATTAGTCATATTTTATCTTTAATTAGCTCTCTTTCTTCCTTTAATTTCGCTCACTTTTTCTAATTAATTTGCTAATTCAATATAAAAATGATCAATTAAAATTTTTATTTACATTAATGATTCTTTCATTTTTTATCTTTGTTTGCAATTCTCATTATATTCTTTTGCTGAAATGTTAATGATCATTTTAACTAAATTATTTTTGCGCAGTTAAAACTCATTTTATACTTTAATTCATATAAACAAGTTTATTCTAATATTTATTTTAGTATAAATTTTAGTAATTTAATAATAATAAAACTTTTTAACAATTAATTTGTTTTTATTCATTTTAATTGATTTTTAAAAATCCTATACAAATAATTTAAAATAAAATTTGTATTTTATTAAATTGGTTTTTTTCTAATAACTAGATCCTTTTTTATATTCGATCAAAATTTTATTATGTGTTTCTTTCAAAATAACGGTTATTTCAATTTTTTGATATATTTATTCTTTAATGATCTATGTTTTTTCCTATTTTTGAATACTTTTACATTCTTCTTAAATTGGCCTTTTCATATATTTAAAATTTTACTTTCTTATTATTATTCAAGTAAATTTTTGTTTAATTTTTAATAAATTGTTTTAAAATCTTTTTAATAAAATAAAATTTAATCATTTGTTCCTTCTTACCTAATATATATAATCTCTTTTTCATCTTTAGCATTATACTCTAACATTATCTAACATCTATATTTTAACATCCTCTATATATAAAGATCACACTCTTCACATCTAAAATAAACTTCAAACCCCTAAAGATAAGTGAGAGGTTCAACGAGACACATACATCCCAACATACATACATCCCACTTTCTGAAATATCTTATTTTTCATTCCATAAACTATTTCAAATACTAAATAACTTCCACACTTTTTATTCATGCCCACTGCACAACTTTTCCAAAACATTTACTTACAAAAGAAACCCTCCACACATCTACATAGATGAAAATTTAAAATACATGAATCCAACTTGTTCAATAAAAAGACCAACCACTCTTCTATTTTAGTATGCCCGGTAATCGAAAAATAGATAAATGGTTAATTTCTTTTCCTTTTCAAAAATTCATACACAGTGATGTCACTTAATTTCCCACGAAATAATTTTAGTGAAATAATAATGCAATCATACGACAACAGCGAACAATAATTTTATCAAACGCTGACTCTTCCGATCATATTGGGAAAAAGAAACTCTCAAAAGCCTCACATTTCTTCCTAGAGGAAGATTTAATTAGAAAACAATAAGAGGAAAGAAGTGAAGAAGTGGAGAAAATCAGAACAACAAGAAATGAAGGGAAAAAGACATGGTTGTACAACAGTAAATAACTTATTATAGTCTTTGGGCCTTTGGGAAAAACAGGGCGGCAAGTTGGCACTAAAGAAAATGCAGAGAATTTGATGATAGGGAGGAAAACAACAAGATCAACATGGATGAAAGGGGGTGAAGCCTCAAGTTTTAGTCTTATGTGCCAAACTGTGTAGCAGTCAAATCCTACACAGGTCTACCTAAGTTTAGTTTGTTGGAATTGTCAGGGTTACCCTTGGAGCAGGGGACCTGGGTTAAGGCCTATTGTAGAAGGTAGAGACATAATTTGTCTCACGAAAACTCATGAACATGATGGTTTCAAACTCTTGTGTTTGACGATTCTTTGAAAGTAACAGTTTGGAAGAAGATAGCAGAAAATGGCAAAGGGTATGGGGGAATACTAGTTTTAGTGAAAGAAAAATAAGGTTGTCACATTCAGTTAATCAAAGAAGATGCATATAAACAATATCTATCGTTCAAGATATCAGAGAATGAGAATCACATAAGAATTTTAGCATGTTATGTTTCCCCTCAAGTCTCAAAAACTTACAAAAATAAGGGGCTAGATAGCAAGGATCTGTATGCAGCTTTAAAGAAAGATATTACCATGTACTCTTAGCAGGGATAATTTCTTTTAGTGGGAGATTTCAATGCTAGAACACCAAATCATCAAGCTCTTATTTTTTGTTGTAAATAGGATCACAATCTTTTTTGGATCACTAAAGAGGAGAATCCCCGATGGGTGAGATGTTCAAAAGATGACAAAGTTAGCAATCATTTTGGAGAGGAGTTTCTTACACTGTATGGGGCTTTCAAAGTAATTATTTTCAATGGTGTAGATATATGGAAAAGGTCCAGGAACTTCACTTGCAACACATACAATGGGGCAACTGTCGTTGACTATGTGATGTGTTCACAAAACTTGATAGAAAATATAGATGAAGTTGAGATTGGAAAGAATATTTGGGACTTAAAATCAGACCATAACCCAATTTATATAAAGTTGTCATGGTTAGATGAAAGACATAATGGGAGAAAAACCAAATGCTCTCGACAATCACTATCAAGGGGGGAAATTCTTATGACACAAGAAAATTGTACAATATTCAAGACAATGCTAGAGAGTTTAATTCAAAAAGAGAAAATGGTTTCAAAAGTTTCAACAATCATGAGCTAAAAAATATAATCCAAAGTGCACTTGAGAAGTGCAAAAGAGAAAAAATTAGGGAAATATAATCAAATTGTTTTCCTATAAATGCTTGGTTTGATGAGGAATGCAAAATGGCAAGGAGAACCTCGAAAAAGGAAAACAAGGAGAACATGAATGTAAATTTATATAAGCAGATACTAAAAAGGAAAAAAGATGAGTTCATGCAAACAAGGAGAGAAGAGTTAATATATCTAAGCAAGAATAACCCAAAGATTTTCTGGCAGTAAATTCAACCAACGAAGAAGAAAATAAAAAATAGTATTACACCCAACAATGGTTTGAATATTCAAAGCAACTCTATACAAAAGAATCAAATATGGAGCGTCCCTCCAGGATTGAAACAACTACAAAGCTCTTCACGTTAGAGGAGGTAGAGATTAGAATTAAGAAGCTAAAAACAAGAAAGGAAAAGGACTTGGTTGAGCTTCAAGTAGAGTATCTAAAATCGAGAATGAACACTCTGGAACCGCACATCATGGAAATATTTAACAACATCATTCAAAAAGGATTCCCAAGGGACCGGACAACTAGCCTAACAATACCCCTTTTTCAAAGTGGACATTAATCAATCCTTTGTTTGCAAAGCCTTTCGACGGCATGGTAGAAAATAGAGTCAGTAAGTGGGAAGAAGTAAAATAAAAGAGGGAAAGAGAACAAGCGAGTTTTAGGCCAAAGCATTCCACAGTGGATCATGGTATCCCATTGAGACACATTGTGCAAAATGTTTAGGAGGAAAAAGAAGAAGGATTATGCTGCTTTGTTGACTTCAAAAACGCATTTGACACAGTCCCTAGAGAAAAGTTGTGGCATAGAATGGAAGAAATTGAATTTCCTTTGCATTATAGAGTCGTTGTCCATAGACTTTATGAAGAAGTGAAAGTTGAAATTAGAACCTCAATAGGTATTTCAGAAATCTTTAGAAGTGATATTGGAGTCCAGCAAGGTTACCCTTTATCTCCTACTATTTTTGGCTTATATCTTGATAAAATAGAAGAGTGGATAAAACTACAAGGTGGAGATGGTGTTCGGTTGGTGGAGTTTGTGATAAAGCTTCTTTTATATGCGTATGATATTGGATTTCTAAATCGGCCTATCGATTGAAAATGCACCTATATGCTCTTGAGAGTTTGTGCAGAGAAGTGGGGATGCAAGTCAATATTAACAAGACCAAAATAATGATTTTCTCTAATAAAAGGAAGCATAGCCAACATACATTCCTCTTTGAAGGAAACATTCTTGAAGAAATAAATGAGTACAAGTACCTCAGGATTGATTTCAACAACAAACTTATTCCTCTTTAAAGGAAGCATCCTTGAAGAAGTAAATGAGTACACGTACCTCAGGATTGATTTCAACAACAAACTTAATTGGGAGGACTACAAAAAGAAGATAATTTTAGGAGGGTGGAAATCATTATATGCTCTTCAAAACAAATGTAGAGATACAGAGTTATGGGATTGGAAAATGACTAAAATTCTTTTTGGACTCCTAGTTTGTCCAGTGATTATATATGGGTGTGAATTGTGGGATAGCAACACCCCCATCTCAAAATGGAAACAAATTGAGAAAATCTAAAAACATTTGATCATGGGCAAGTTCAAAATAAAAAAAAATCGGTATCTTATGAGATAGTGTTGATTGAAACAAGAGAAACTCTAATCGAAGAAATTGCTATGGTGCGGCTCATAAAATATCTAAAAATAATTGAGCAAATGGGAGTAGGTACATGGCCTAATGTTATCTTCAATGAAGGCATGAGTGAAACAAAGAAAACATGGATGAAACAAAACTACATATGGATACAAAAATGGAATAACTACCTCAATGGTTGTCCCACAAATAGAAAGGAGCTAATGTTATGGAGAAGTTTTGTAAAGGGGTATGGGGAAAAGAGTTGGGTAGAAAGAAGAAGTACTACATTGAGGAATTCAACCCTACAGGTGATTTACAACAAAAATAGTTCATTGGAGCTAGCATTCTGTGGAGGGAAAAGGTTCTTATTTCTCAATTAAGAACCAACTCGCATCAACTTCAATGTGAAATAGGACAGTGGAAAAGCCTTAAAGAAGCTTTCGAAGAATGAGTGTATACATTTTGCACGTGTGGGGCAGTGGAATTGGAAAAACATTTCATTTTGGAATGTGATGCATTCAAAGACATCACATAAAGTTACATGAATATGCTAGCATCAGCTTCTTGGCATTGTCTTTTCAGTGAGGGGATTTTGTTGAAAAGTTGGGCCAACTCATCATCAATTTAAACAAGAAAATGATTGAATTGCAAAAGAAAAAAAGCATAGAACTAATAATCTCATAAACTATTTTTAATCTCATAGACATTAAAATATCCATTCAATTCTAATCAAAATTTTCCTTTAACCGTGATAAGTCTCTCTATAAAATTTTTCCATAAATTTACATCTTTCTAGAAGATCCTCTCATAAATTTATATATTTTTTATATCAACCCCTCACATCCCACTTTATCACTCACATCACTGCAACCATGCTTTGAGTCCAAAGACATCGATTCCATACCAACCACAATTAAGATGAAGCATCCTTAAATTATGAAAGCATTGAATTTTTACCTAACAAGAGATACTATATTGAAATTCACTCACTCGTATATTTATAGTTTGCACTCGAAATTAATAGGATCAAAGTTTTGATAACCAACCTAATTTTATAAAAAAAGAATACTATGAATGTTTATGGGCATCCATTTATATTTATACGTATTAAAGAAAATAATATTTTATAATTATGTATTTAATTCTTTTATTAAAAAAATAATGATAGGTTATTATTAATTATATTTTATTAAAAATTTAATTATAGTAAATAAATGTAAATATGGGCTAATATTATGGTAAAAAACGAAGAGAGTTATTAGTGAAAACTCTATTCATTGATTTAAGAAAAAATGGCCATTATATCTCACCATTTTGGATAAGATTGAGATTTATAATTAGCCCAAACAAAAAAATGAAGAAAATGGAAAAGAACGAAATTTATAATATGCCAAAAGATTAATTGGTTAACAACAATATTATCACTTATGGAAGCTATCTACGGCCTTCAATCCCAACTTTGGGAATGTTTCATCCCTCCCATTCTTCTTCAGAATCCAACCGTAACAAGCCCAACGACCGTGTGCTTGTTTTCTGTAAATCGAGTTCAAGAATCCTATCTACCTCGGGTCCGTCATCGAAGAAATCTTGCATTCCATCATCATCGTCAGCATCGGTTAAACTGTTAAGGCCCTCCACATGTCTTTGATAAGAACACATAACTTCAATTCCATTCGTCTGTACCGCCAATGTAGCGGGTTCCCTGCAGAACACATCGGATCTAGAATCTGACGGGAACGAGAGCAGATGACAGATTACCGCAGTTTTTACTCTCATCGGTGTAGGTTTTAATACATAATTTTTAAGGGGAGCAGATTTTAACCTCGTTTTCAATTTTTCGTACCATTGCGTTGAGATCGGATTATGGAGAGCATCTTCTTGCTCACATGACTGTTCTAGTAGTTCTTGATTTCGTCGTCTGTTCGCCCAGGCAGTCGTCCTGCTATCAGCGACCACCTACATGCACGCAACAAATAACCTTCACAGAACATATTTATTGATGAACTGTTAACTTAATTCCATTTTAAATTTTGGAAATATTTTATTAACTCGATTGTAGATTTCCTGGGGAGATTTGTCCAGCTACCATGGCCATGAATTCGAATGTAGTCGGAGAGAATCATATGCTTCTTGGCGGTCCACATGCCGCGGTTGAACCCTTCTTTTGAGCAGCAACGAGACCTACCCATCCTGGATACTCTTCGTCACTAACCGAACAGGTAATTTAGCTCCTTCCTACACAAAATCTTTACTGCACCAAATCTTTGGCTATTGATGTTATACAGACGTGACCTCGTGATTATTGTAGCAGAATTTTAATGGTCAGAATCTGAGGGCTATCAAAATTTGTTTCACTATGCTCCTGATATTAGACCAGAGATGGGCAGAATCATGAATGGAGGAATTGAATTTTAAAACCATTGCCCATTTAGCACCTGGATGATACCACTCATTTTCGGGCATCGATCATTGAGTGTTTGAATTATGATTAAAGATGGCCGATCATAAAATGGTGTATATAAAAATTATTAAGAAGTCGTTTTCTTCTAAGGTTTAATAGAATATTTTAGAAATTCGATGTTTGACAAAGATTTATATTTTTAAAATTATTAAAAATCGTTTCTTTCGGAAGGTTAATATAAATATTTTAGCAATCCAGGTTTAATAAATATTTTAGAAATTCGATGTTTCACATAGATTTACATGTTAAAATTATTAAAAATCGTTTCTTTCGGGGGGATAATATAAATATTTTAGCAATCCATGTTTAACAGGGTTTTATATGTTAAGTTTTTAATCGTTTTCTTTCGGATGGTTAATATAAATATTTTAGCAATCCGTGTTTAACAGGGTTTTATATGTTAAATTTTAAATCATTTCTTTCTATTAACATCTGTATACTAATCTTCTATTTTCTTTGTGTTGCCATTTTCTACCAACGTTAGTTGATATGGGTTTAGCCATAATAAACGAACAAAAATGAAAATGGATATATATATTTAATTAATGAATCAAAGCATTGAATGTAATAATTTATTTATATATATTTAATTAATTTTAATCGAATACATCGAAAAAATTTAATAATTTTGTTTTCATTGTGTTCTTTGGTAATATGAAAAAGATACAAATATATTTCATTTTTATTTATTAAGAAAAGTGCTTGAGTAGAAATCACGTACGCCAAAAATTTGGTTCATCACCTAAACAAGAGGAAGAGGTAGATATTTAAATATTTATGTGAAATAATATAA
>APFE030964469.1:36852-47043 GCA_000404065.3 Pinus taeda | reverse complement strand
ATTCCAAATCAGAAATGGGAAGAAATCTCGATGGACTTTATCGAAGGATTACCAGTATCTGAAGGCAAGGACAAGATTTTCGTAGTAGTCGACAGACTCACCAAATATGTTGACTTTATGGCAATAAAGAAGTCATACTCAACAAAAGAAATCACTGAAATATTTTGCAAAAATATATATAAGTTACACGGTTTTCCGAAAGTCATTGTGAGTGATAGAGATGCCAAGTTCAAAGGTAATTTCTGGAAGGAATTGTTCAACCATATAGGAACCTACCTAAATATGAGTTCCGCTTATCACCCTCAAATAGATGGCCAAACAGAGGTTGTCAATAAATGTTTGGAGGCCTACCTATGTTGCTACGCTAAAGAAGAACAAAATAAATGGGCTCAATGGTTACATCTTGCTGAGTGGTGGTATAATTCCACTTATCATACATCAGCAAAAATGACGCCATTTCAAGCTCTATATGGGTATGAGCCCCCAAAATGGAAGGATCTAGCTATTTTCCAGACAAATCTACCTGCTGTTAAAGATCAACTAGAAGAAACCCAAAAAAAAGTCCAAATATTAAAAGAAAACCTGAATAATGCAAGGAATCATATGAAGCAACAAGCAGACCGTAACAGAACCGAAAGAGAGTTTGAAGTTGGAGAATGGGTATTTGCTAAGCTCCAACCATACAAACAATTATCCTTAAAACAGAAGGGAAAAAACAAATTGGCACCAAAGTTTTATGGATCTTATCAGATCAACAAAAAGATTAGCCAAGTTGCATATGGTTTAAGCCTTCCAGAGACAAGTCGTGTTCACAATGTCTTCCACGTATCTTTCCTTAAAAGGGCACTAGGTAACAATCAAATAGCGCAAACAACACTTCCATCCCTAGATGATGAGGGAAGAGTCATTTTAGAAGCAGAAGGTATTTTGTCTACTAGAGAAAGAAGGCTTCGATATCGCACTATCAAGGAATATCTGATCAAGTGGAAGGACTTGCCCGAAGAAGAAGCTTCTTGGGAGAATGAAGCATTTTGTCAACAACATCCGTCATTACGTATGCTTTGAGGGCAAAGCATTCTTTCGAGAGGAAGGCAATGTTATGTAAAAATTAGTTAGATTAGGTTATTATTTAATTTTCAGTTAAATTAGATGAAAGGGCACGATCGTAAGATCATGCCCTTTCCCCAAAGGCTGTCCATGGTGGTATATAAGCCAGGCACCCCCAATTGTAATAACCATCATCTGTAATTCATCTTTTAATAAAATATTTATATATCTATTTCTGCCTTTCATAAGTTCTTTGTTTCAGATGATTCCTTGTCGTTGACATAAATATTTGAATTCATTGGAACTGTATTCTCGTCCTCTATCTAACCTGAGGACTTTTAAAGGTTTTCCACTCCTCTTTTTGGCTTTTTCTTTGAACTCTTTGAATATTGAGAAAGTATTAGATTTTTTTTTGAGAAAATAAACACATATCTTCCTGTTATAATCATTAATGAAGGTCAGAAAATAAAGACTACCACCAATGTACTATGTCTGCATTGGGCCACATATATTTGTATGGACTAGCTCTAAAGACTCTTTTTTTCTAGTGGAAGACATCGTAAAGCTTTTTATTTTGGTCTTTTCTAGAATATAGATCTAATAGTTACAATCCTTTTCATTCAGAATAGGGAGACCAATAACCATAGAATATTTCTGAAGTAGACTTAGACTCTTTAGTAGAATATGGTATACCTAGAATGCCATAGTTGTGACTCATCTATTTTTGACACATTGTGGGCAAAATACTGTGAGAGATTTAACTTCTACGAGTTAAGGTAAACATCCTATTCTTGTTTTTTTCAATTTTTTCTATCGGCCTTCTATTGGGAGGTTTATCATAGATAAAACATATATTCCCTTGAAATATTACATCATAACCATATTCCATCAACTGACCCACACTAATGAGGTTATGCTTCTAACGTGGAAGATAATAAACATTAGGTATGTATTTCTGTTGATTCTATTTAGTAAGAATAGAGATAGTACATTTCCCTTCAACTTTAATATAGGAATGGTATCTAAGAGTAATTTCTGATGTTATGGAAACATCTTTTTTTTTTTTTTGCTTAAGAAAGAGACGATCCTTCTATTAACTTAGGTAAAAAATAATTTACACAATTTACAACATACACACAGAGGCGCAAACACCCACAAAGGGGGAGGGAAAACCCAAATTTCCCAAAACCAATCCCAAAGGCAAACCAAAGCCATGCCTAGACTGTCTAGAACCAAAATTAGGCAAGTGGAGCCAAGGTGCACTCCCCAAAACCCTCCAAAGAACTAACTCCTTCCTATCCGGTGGTCAAAATCAACACGCACAGAGGTGGAGCCCTCAGAAAAAGTCCTTAAGTTGTTTGATCAACGCCGACCGTTGATCTTTTCCTTCTGATTCGATGACTGGCTTCCATATTGTGCGGCTTAAAAGCCCACTGAAAAATGCGTGATGAAGGGAGTTTGCACTGTCGGTCCCCTGCCACGTGTTGCTCCCTAAGTGGAATCGTTGGCTTTTCATAGAAACCGTCTTTGGTTTGGATGGTGCCCGATGAAGGTGGTAAACCACTAGCATTTTTGTCCTTTCATGCCCATCGTCCTGCATGCCAAAAGGTGGCCATTGATCTTTCCCCTCCAGTTCTGACGGCCACATTTGCTCGTATATTAACCTGTGATGTAGGAGGTAATCACTTTTCATCCTCTACCACACATCGCTAGCTAAATGACTTCACTTCTCCTCCAAGAAAACCACACCCGAGTCAGTGGGTGCCCAATGCAGATGGTGTATCGCGACTAGAGTTTGACCTCGGTTTTCTTCTCCATTGACCTCCACCTACTTGCACGAGGAGGCCATATTCGGAGGGGTTGCCTCATGCATGGAATGCTTTAGGATTGCAGCTGGCATTTTTTGGCGATCCTCTCGGTAGCACATTCTCTCTTCACTTCTTCTTTTGAGTAGATATCTCCTGTCTTGTATACTACCTTTGTTCCTGCTACTAAAAGCACCCTCAGAGATCTAACAATGCATATCCTCTGATAAACTGTTTGATGTGTTTTTAATCTTCATTGACATGGAGTAGACTTTTGTCACCTGATCTATTTTGATACTATTGTCTATCATTGAGTGCTCGAGAAGAGCATTCGTTCTTCATTCTAATGTCTACTATCTCCTCCCACTGGCATCACAAGTCAGTATGCTTGTTTCTAACCCCCTCATTAGCAAGCTAGTCTACTACTTTGTTGGCTTCCTTGCAGACATGCACCAACCTAAGGGTTCTTAAAACTCTTATGTGTGCTTGGATTATTTGGTAGACTTGCAGAAGCCACCACTGTCGAGAGATTTTCTCTAGTGCTGCTCCAGCATTTATCCTCTTCACCGATTTAATGACTAGTTCCAAGTTAGCCTCAATGATGACATTATGTATATTGTACTTGAGCAGTATTTCCAAGCATAATTCCATCGCCATGAGCTCAGCCATATTATTGGTTGATTTTCCTAGGTAACTATGGAAGACGACCTATATGTTTCCTTCCTTATCCCTCATGAGCCCTCCATAACTTGCTTCTCCCAGATTTCCTTTTGAGGCTCCATCTATGTTGAATTTTAAAAAACCTAGCGAAGGGGTTTGCCAGAAAGCCTTTTCTGCAGAGGTATTCTTGTTGATCTACATAGAACACTGAGGGAGATGAAACTTAAGCTCTAACTTCTCCAGTATTCTGGCCTCTCTTTGATCTATGAGTGTACCTATAATGCCCCTTCCCTGGAATTGAATAGTCTCTTTGAGTTTCTTAAGGATTAGCTTTAGGATGCTGCTCACTGGGCTTGTCTTATCCTTGAAAATCCTATTGTTGTGCTCCTTCCAAACATTCCAAATTAAGAACCCTAGGGTCAATGCCCATGCAGAGTTTATTATCTCATTATTCGAGAAATTTGTTCGCCAGTTCTTCAGTGTAGTAATGATGTCATTTACATGTCTGTCTGTTTGCTCAAAGCTATCTCCAACCCAGTTCCATAGTGTAGTGGTGAATAAGCATCTATTTAGGAGATGATTTGTAGTCTCTTCTTGTTGTCCACACAGGTGACATCTTGAGGGGCCAACAAAGCCTCTTTTCCTTAGGTTATCCCATGTCAGAATCTTGGCTTGCTGAATGAACCACTTGAACAGTTTGACTTTCATCCAATGAGGATTTTCCCAGAGTTCTTTCCACGTCTTATCAGTGCTTTGAAAGTTAAGCCCTGTGTCTATTCTTTTGGCCTCCTTAAGGTTGAAGAGACTTGCCTTCTTCTTTCCCCATCTTAATTGATCATCCAAGGTTGAGGTTAAGATTTGCCTTTTTTCCAAAAGTCTAATAAGGGCTATAACTTGTGTATTCATCATGCCTATTCCCCTATAATCTGAAAGTTTCCATGTTCACCATTTCCCATTGTTCCTTGATTGATCCCAATAATCACTAACCCTCCTCAATCCTTTGTTGATGGTTTTTGTGTGAATGTCTGCTAATTCTTCACTATGTAGATTATCTTCCTGCTGTAAATTATCCTCCCAGAACCAGGGCAGATTTCCATTTCTGATCTCCTAGAAACTATGATTTTGGACAAGGGCCCTGTTCTCACATGCCCTATTCCAAATTGGTGAACCTTTTACTTGTCTTGTCATTCTTATGAGGTACTTCTCCTACCAGTCCCTTGCATACTTTTGCTTCCATAGTTTTGCCCAGGGGGCTTGTATTTCCTTCTGCCATCTCCACCAGATTTTGGCTCCTAGAACCCTGTTAAGAATTCCTAGGTCATGAAGGCCCAAGCCACCATGGGATTTAGGCTTGCAAACTCTGTCCCATGCCACTAGGGCCCATTTTTTCTTTTCTTCACCTTTCCCCCAGAGAAAGTCTCTCTGAATGTTTCTTCTTTGAGAAATTACTCTAGTTGTTGCTGGGATGGCAGATAGGATATAGATAGGGATTGTTTGGAGGATAGCCTTAGTTAGAATCAGCCTCCCTACTAGATTTAGGGCTCTATTTGTCCATTTGCTGATTTTATCTTTTAGCTTATTTGGAACATGCTCCCAGATTTCCTTCTGTAACAGTTTGTGAGTGAGGGGAATTCCCAGGTACTTTGAGGGCAATGACTCTCTTTGAAAGCCCAAAATTCTGGAAATATTTCTTTGGATTGAAATATCCGTATTGAAAAAGAAAATCTTTGATTTAGTAAGACTTACCTCTGTACCCATTGCCATAGCAAACTCACGGAGAATCTGCTTAAAAGCTTTGGCTTCCTTAACTATAGGTGTGCCTTGAAGCATTTTATCATCCACAAATTGCTGATGAGTCACCGTGTCCCCACCCTGAGTGAGTCTCAGACCCTGAATTCTCCCTTCCTCCTTAGCAACTGTGATTGCTCTCCCTAACCCATCCATCATTAGAATGAAAAGGAAAGGAGAAAGAGGATCATCTTTCCTGAGACCTCTAGTGGGCTTGAAGGTTTTGGAGGGTGAGCCATCGAGAAGAATTGAACAGCTGGCAGAGGTAACTAGTGCCATGACCCACTTAATCCAACTGTAATCAAAGCCATAGGCTTTTAGTACTGGTTTGATGTACAACCCGCTAAGTTTGTCATAGGCCTTTTCTATGTCCAGCTGTATTATCATCCTTACCTATTTATTGGTGATGAGTGAACGAACCACTTCTTGTGCTTGAATCATGTTATTAAGAATTTGTCTTCCTTCCACATAGCCAGTTTGCTCCTCTGACACCAGGGTAGGGAGGAGAGGTTTGAGACAGTTGGCAATTACTTTCGATATTATTTTGTACACCACATTGCATAATGCTATAGGTCTAAATCTGTCTAGAGAGGTGGTATTTTCCTGCTTGAGGATTAAGGATATGAAATATTCATTGAGCTCCTTCAAGACAATTTTGAATCTTTGAGAGTCTTCCACAACCTCCAAAATATCCTGTTTAACTGTCTTCCAACATGTTTTGAAAAAATCCACATTGAAGCCATCCAGGCCTGGAGCTTTCCCATTTTGCATATCTGTAATGACTTCCTCAATCTCTTCCTCTGTTACTAGTCTATTGAGATTGTAATTGTCTTCTCTCGATACCAATTTAGGGATGTACTGAGTAAATCCTTTCGTAAACTGATATCTATCAATAGTGGTTTCCTCAGTAATTTTTTGAAAATCCTGGACTAGAACCTCTTCCATCTCTTCATGAGTGTTTCTTTCTATACCATCATGATCTGTAAGTTTCACAATTTTGTTGTTGTTTCTGTGAGCTATAGTAGATCTGTGAAAGAATTTGGTGTTTCTCTCCCCTTCCTTAATCCATTGTATTATGGATTTTTGCCTCCAAAAAATTTCCTGTTGTAGACATCTGTTCTCCCATTCATGTTGTAGTGATTCTGCCATCTCTTTCCTTTCCTTTGTATAGCCTTCTGTGATAAGAATTTGGTTTATTACCTTTAGTTTCTTTTCTACATCTCCTTTAGCTTTGAAGATATTTCCAAATTCCTTTTTGTTCCACTCTTTGAATCTGCCTTTAATGTGTTTGAGCGTGTAGTGTAGAAGGAACATCTTTGTACCTTGAAAGTGTATCTCTTCCTTCCACCATTTTTCGATATTTGTGAGGAAATCTGGGTGAGTGAGCCAAGCGTTTTCAAACCTGAACGAGCTGTTCCTTGGTTTTCCAAATAGAGAAGCTTCCAATTGAATGGGCCAGTTATCAGAACCTCCAAAAGGTAGGATGAGCGCGGTTAGGCTACTTCCCATGTGAAGAAGTTCCTCTGAGATGATAAATCTATCTAATTTTGAGGCTACTTGGGTAGAGCCCCCCCCTTTTGTTATTCCAAGTGAAGATTCCATTGCTGGTTTCCATATTTACTAGTTTCATATTGGTGAGAAAGTCCTGAAATGCAACTGCATCCTTACCAAGTGTTTGAGTTCCACCTTTCTTCTCCATGAGTGATTTTATCATGCTAAAATCACCTCCTAGAATCCAGGGTAGAGCTAGGTGTCTCTTCTTCATCTCCTCCAATGTTGTGAGAAGCCAAATTTTGTCCTCCATTGTTTGAGGACCATATACATTGGTGATCATGTAACAATTCATGTCTCCCACCGGTTGAATGATCAAAGAAAGGTGGTGTCTGGATGCCTCCGCATCAATCATACCAAATTTTTGTGGGTCCCATAGAGTGAGAATCCCACCAACAGCTTTATTTTCATTAACCTCAAGGTATTCATATCTATTTAACCATTCGTTGTGTTTTTCTCTGATCTTCTCCATTGAGCATTTTGTTTCCTGTATGAACGCTATATCAACTTTTTCCTCTCCGATTCTATTTCCTAGATTCCTCTGTTTTCTTCTACTCCCTAGTTCTCTGACGTTCCAGGTTGTGATTTTCATTGAGGTGGGGTTATGAAGGAGTAATTGGAAAGGTCTTTCATCCTCCCTGAGTCAATCATGAGCTTGCCACACTCCAGTAGCAATTTCTTTTGTATTTTCCTTCCCCTCTTCTTGCCTAGGTTTTTTGATAATTTTCCAACTATCGATCCTATAGAGGAAGTACCTTTATGTTCCTGGTTATCCTATCCTCGTTTGCCTCTAGCTGTTATTTGATGTGACTTGTTAAGGAATATCTATTGCACCTTGTTAATGTTCTCCTGAGGTATGGAGTTTATTTCTGAGTTCCCTCGTTCTTCTAGAAACTTTTCCAGCTCTAGGTTCTCCCTTTCCAGTATCTCTTGTAAGTCTTGGTCTTTTGTACCACTTTCACATTGAGTCATTTCATGGTATTTTCCTATTTCCCTGGTGCTCAAAGGGTCCTGTTGACCCTGCCGCCCGCACCTACCTACACAGTTAGCGAGAAAAGCCTTCAACCCCACAAGGTGTGGTTGGTGGCAGGGAACTCAGAGAAGGGGCTGTCACACTGATCCCAACTCTCTCGATTTTAGTATCTCCCTAGGGCTTAGCTAAGGGGGTGGTCCCTAAATGGAAAGTTAAGCCTAAAGCTAAGATGAAAAGTTCTAGGAGAATTATTTGAGTTAAATAAGATTGTCAATCTGAGATCTAAAATCAAAACGAAATATAAACAATAGCCATTAACCATACGATGAGAATGTACCACACAAATGACCAGTGCCTTAAAACGTTGTTATTTTATAAATGAAAATATTTTTGCTTGTATTTCTTTTTATGCTCAAAATGGAAACGAATGCTTTTAAATGAAAAGAGAAAATTTGCTTTGACTTTCAAAATAGAAACGAAGCTAAGAGATCAAGATACTTCCCTCTTGAGTAAATCTCTTTTCGGTGTCTTAAGAGCTTGATGGCTTGAACAGCATGTGGGATCCTTGGTATCCTGGGAGGTGACTATTCCCGCCGAAGAAGTCCTCGCCCTCCAACAGAGCTGGCAAACCTGTCGCTTGAGAACACGGAAAACACTTGCAAACGAATTGTTAGTGCAAAAAGGAACTTGGCATATAGAGACCAAGTTGAGCTTGTCATTCAACCGAGAATGGACAAGCTACAACAAGCGTACAAGATATACCAAGCCTAGAAGAGATCTGAGATAGCTGCAGGTCTCTTCTCCCTAGACAATAGTGCCTTCAGGCAAAATGAAAAAACAACTAGATAGCAAATGAAAATCACATGAACATTAAACGACACAAGTATACCTCATATACCAAGGCATGCACCACACGAGAAGCTGCTAACCCCAAAGACTTTTATTTATTAATACGAATGCTGAATACAAAATCCGGCAGAGTTTCCGCCAGCCCAATAGCTCGTTCTATGATATACAATAAGAGCCCAAGGCTCATATAAATAGGAAAATGGGAGACAATCCCAAGGCAAATTCCAATGACAAATGGCAATCAGGTGAAGATCCCAAAGAAGAAATGAAATGACAAGTGGCTTGATGACAATCCCAATGTGAAGATAACTGTTGTTTTAATTCAACTTAACTAGCTGTGCTGCCCATGCATTGCTGTAGCTTGGCTGTCAATGTTTAAACTGCTGGAAACATATGTTAACTGTTGATCATGAACAAGTTTAAGTGGCTGTACGTTACATTGCTGTTTGACTTGGCATAAACTGCTGGAAATGCTGAGTTAACTTGTTGTCCAGATATCAACGTTAAGTTGCTGTCCCACCTGCTGTTTTAATTGCTGAATTAACTGCGTTAAATGCTGCCCAACTGCTGGTTAAAGGCTGCCAACGTATTGCTGAGTGTGAGCTGTCCACGTATATACCTACAGCTGCGTATGAACCATGGTGTTTGCTGGCCTGCGTATAACTGCCTTGTGGGCCAGCGTGAACTGCTGGAATATCTCACGTACTTGCCTTTTGACTGCACATAAATGCTGTGGGTGCTATGTATAGACTTGCCAATGTATATGACTGCTTTTTTAAATATGCTACCCACGTGGAATATATGCTGAGATTTTCGTACGGACTTCACTGTACGGATTTTAATTTGGATGGCTGAGTTAAACTTACGTACGGATTTCTTTTTTCTTTTTGGCATGTGCTCATTTGGTTGGGCCAAGGTGGGGTCCCACATAAATAATAATAAGTTCTCAACCTTATAATATTTATCCAAAATTAAATCAAAGTGAAATTCCATTGCTTATGAATTTCCACGTGGGCCTCCTTTGACTTTGACTTTTGAGTTGACTTTCTTTGACTTTGACTGGCTGCTGAAACTTTGACTTGAGGTGGGCCCCACATTGCTTGCCACATCATCCTTGATCATCTGCTTGACTTCCATGTCAAAATTTGACTTATTTTGACTTTGGAAAAATTTTTAAATTTTTCCAATTATTCATTTTTTTTGAATTTTTTCTTCATTTTTGCCACTGTCACTAGAAAAATCGCCTTTTGAGGGACTCTGAGGTCATTTTTTGACCCCCAAAGTAGGCTCTAGGAGAATGCTGGGCCTCTGAGGATGAATTTTGACTGGTCATATGCCCCAGACATCTCCTAAGGCCACTTATTTATGCCTTTACATAAAAAATAATTAAAAAATCCCGTTTTGCAGGAAATTTTTAACTATTAAAAAATCCTACTTATACCTAGCCAAATTCCACGAAACTTTTCGTGTGATCTAGTATGGTAATATACATCGACCCTAGACACTAAGATGTGTCAG
>APFE030964469.1:4622-32470 GCA_000404065.3 Pinus taeda | reverse complement strand
TTGTCAATTTGAGATCTAAAATCAAAACGAAATATAAACAATAGCCATTAACCATACGATGAGCATGTACCACACAAATGACCAGTGCCTTAAAACGTTGTTATTTCAGAAATTAAAATATTTTTGTTTGTATTTCTTTTTATGCTCAAAATGGAAACGAATGCTTTTAAACGAAAAGAGAAAATTTGCTTTGACTTTCAAAATAGAAACGAAGCTAAGAGATCAAGATACTTCCCTCTTGAGTAAATCTCTTTTTTGGTGTCTTAAGAGCTTGACGGCTTGAACAGCATGTGGGATCCTTGGTATCCTGGGAGGTGACTATTCCCGCCGAAGAAGTCCTCGCCCTCCAACAGAGCTGGCAAACCTGTCGCTTGAAAACACAGAAAACACTTGCAAACAAATTGTTAGAGCAAAAAGAGACTTGGCATATAGAGACCAAGTTGAGCTTGTCATTCAACCGAGAATGGACAAGCTACAACAAGTGTACAAGATATACCAAGCCCAGAAGAGATCTGAGATAGCTGCAGATCTCTCCTCCCTAGACAATAGTGCCTTCAGGCAAAATGAAAAACAACTAGATAGCAAATGAAAATCACATGAACATTAAACGACACAAGTATACCTCATATACCAAGGCATGCACCACACGAGAAGCTGCTAACCCCAAAGACTTTTATTTATTAATACGAATGCTGAATACAAAATCCGGCAGAGTTTCCACCAGCCCAATAGCTCGTTCTATGATATACAATAAGAGCCCAAGGCTCATATAAATAGGAAAATGGGAGACAATCCCAAGGCAAATTCCAATGACAAATGGCAATCAGGTGAAGATCCCAATGAAGAAATGAAATGACAAGTGGCTTGATGACAATCCCAATGTGAAGATAACTGCTGTTTTAATTCAACTTAACTAGCTGTGCTGCCCATGCATTGCTGTAGCTTGGCTGTCAATGTTTAAACTGCTGGAAACATATGTTAACTGTTGATCATGAACAAGTTTAAGTGGCTGTACGTTACATTGCTGTTTGACTTGGCATAAACTGCTGGAAATGCTGAGTTAACTTGCTGTCCCACCTGCTGCTTTAATTGCTGAATTAACTGCGTTAAATGCTGCCCAACTGCTGGTTAAACGCTGCCAACGTATTGCTGAGTGTGAGCTGTCCACGTATATACCTACAGCTGCGTATGAACCATGGTGTTTGCTGGCCTGCGTATAACTGCCTTGTGGGCCAGCGTGAACTGCTGGAATATCTCACGTACTTGCCTTTTGACTGCACATAAATGCTGTGGGTGCTACGTATAGACTTGCCAACGTATATGACTGCTTTTTTAAATATGCTACCCACGTGGAATATATGCTGAGATTTTCGTACGGACTTCACTGTACGGATTTTAATTTGGATGGCTGAGTTAAACTTACGTACGGATTTCTTTTTTCTTTTTGGCATGTGCTCATTTGGTTGGGCCAAGGTGGGGTCCCACATAAATAATAACAAGTTCTCAACCTTATAATATTTATCCAAAATTAAATCAAAGTGAAATTCCATTGCTTATGAATTTCCACGTGGGCCTCCTTTGACTTTGACTTTTGAGTTGACTTTCTTTGACTTTGACTGGCTGCTGAAACTTTGACTTGAGGTGGGCCCCACATTGCTTGCCACATCATCCTTGATCATCTGCTTGACTTCCATGTCAAAATTTGACTTATTTTGACTTTGGAAAATTTTTAAATTTTTCCAATTATTCATTTTTTTTGAATTTTTTCTTCATTTTTGCCACTGTCACTAGAAAAATCGCCTTTTGAGGGACTCTGAGGTCATTTTTTGACCCCCAAAGTAGGCTCTAGGAGAATGCTGGGCCTCTGAGGATGAATTTTGACTGGTCATATGCCCCAGGCATCTCCTAATGCCACTTATTTATGCCTTTATACAAAAAATAATTAAAAAATCCCGTTTTGCGGGAAATTTTTAACTATTAAAAAATCCTACCTAGACTTAGCCAAATTCCACGAAACTTTACGTGTGATCTAGTATGGTAATATACATCGACCCTAGACACTAAGATGTGTCAGGGGCTCAATATTCAAACCGTCACCTCGGCTTTGGGGTGTGAACGAGTGAAAAAATCCAGAGAATTATCCCCCTCTGAAAAAGAAAGGAAACGAAAGGGATAATTCACCAGATAAAAAAAACACTCCAAGGTGTACTCGTTTGCTGATCGAGTCCCACATCCTAGGCCTGTTACAAATTCAAGAAACATCATACTAGCATCACTTATTACAATTCCCCGTAGGGTGTGGAATCTGGGTACAAAGAAGAAATATGATGAAAAGATAGAAGGAGATAAAAAACTTTGTTGACTGATGACATCTGATGGTACAAGTGTCCTCTGGATCATCCTTGGGCATGGAGTCGTCACATAATCGTCAGGTGCTACTCCAGCAGTCAACAGGTCCATCATGTGTTCATTCTATTCCTGTGTGAACTCCATACTAGTCTCTTTTCCTTTTGGCCTTGCCACCTAATTCTCTGTGTTTCTATGATTACCTCCATCTTCTTCTCTTTCTCCTAAGATCTCAAAACTGTTGTAACTTCTTGCTTTGTTAGCATTCTCAGTTGGATTCTTTTGTGTCTTCCTTCTCCCTCCTTTCCCTTTTCCTCCTACTTTGCTAAAACCTGTCTAATCTTTCCCTTTGCTAGTATTTGGGTATTCCTCCCTTTTATCAAGAGCACAATCTCTGGATAGGTGCCCATGCTTATGACATTTGTGACATCGGAACGGGATATGTTCATAGTCCACTCTTTGAACCCATTCATCATCATAGACTTATAATATGACCTCATCTGGAAGAGCTCCTGATAGGTCCATCTCCACACATATACGAGCATAGGAGGTATACCTTCCTCATAGAGTTGCCTCTGAAATATTTAGGAAATGACCTAATTTATTGCCTATAGCTTTTAAAGACTCTGGCATCCAGTAATCTAAAGGTAAGGAGTAGAGTCTGATCCATACCGGTACCGAAGTGAAGGTTTCTCATTCTTGCACAAAGTTCATCGTCCATGGCCGCATATATAGACCAACAGGTTCAAAGAAGTATGGTCCTCCTTCAAAAATCCTGTCTCTATCCTCCATGTTCGTGAACGCCACTGTAAAAAATCCTTTAGATCCAATATGTATATTTAGCTCCCCCTTTGGTTTCCAGTTGTATTTTATCCAAGTGTACAACACTTTCTCTGACAGCCAGATTCCCATAAACTTGCATATAATAGCATAGTTTGCCATGTGATCCCTATGCTCTTGCAGAGCTGGGTCGTTCAAAGTTACCCAGGGTTTAGTTGCGGTCTTGGGTTTACAGGGCCCCATCTTGGTTCTATTCTCTGTTCCCTGACCTTTGTCTTTCGCTTTTTCCTCCTGTCGGTCCTCCTCTTGGGTCCCTTATTTTGCATGGGTTTTGTCAGCTTCCGCCTTCTGAGTATCAATATTCTTTGTTTTGACCTTCAAGGATTGTGGAGGCTTGTTCTTATTGTCCACTCTTCCTATGTTTGAGACCACATTACTGTAGGAGGGAGTGGAGCTCCCTCCTCCCTGTGCCTCCATGGTTACCTGTTACCATCTGTCACTCTCTTTGTTGAACCCTAAACCCTAGCCATAGAGCTGAGCCGTAAAAATATTATCTACTTCGAATATGGTTACCTACTTGCAGCAAGGTAATCTTATGGAAACATCAATATACGAATGCATATTTTTTTTACTTGCAATATGATTGTTGTAGCCACTATCCAACAACCAAAGTCCCTCATTGTGTCTTTCTTCAAAAAGGTGGAAGGAAAGAAACATGGCATCAATGGATTCTCCTTCATTGTTGGAGAGATGGACACTGTCTCTTTTTTGATCAAATTGTTTCTTTCTGCATTCATGGTCATAATGCCCAAATTTCTTGCAGTAATAACATTGAACATTAGATTTTCTACATGTTCTGCTTCTCTGTGATTGGTTTTTTGAAGCTCTCCATTTCTCTACCGCATGATGATGTTTTGATCTGCCTTTGTCATGACCTCTACCTCACTTGATGCTGCATCTATATCCTCTCCCTCTACCTTTTCCTTGCTTGTTGCTACATCTATGTCCTCTACCTCTAGCTTTTCCTCGCTTGCTACCTCATCTATATCCTCTACCTCTACCTATGCTAAGAGAGATTTGTGATTTGAAATCTTCTTCTATGGAATCTTCTATCAAGTTAAGTCTTGTTCTGTGTGCCAGAAATGATCTAGTTAATTGTTCTACTTAGAAAGTTCTAAAATATTTGGATTCCATAATGGATGTTACAATCATGTCATATTTCTTGCGCAAAATTCAAAGGACTTGTTCCGTTTCACCAATGAATTTGATCTAATTGACTATTCCTGTGACTCTAGTCATGCATTGGTCGACAATTTTTTGTTTCAGTCATCTTCAGGGTTTCAAACTAAGCTCTCAAAGTATGCAATTTAACAATCTTCACTATAACATTACCTTGATATGCATCTTTCAAAATATGAGAAACTTCTTTTGTTGTTGATGTGTTTGTTACTTTGTCGAAGATAGAGTCATTGACTTAGTTTTGTATCCAACATTTGGCTTTGTGCTCTTTCTTTATGAGTTTTGCAGCGACATTCCTTTGATTATTTTTCATTGCTACTAATGTTTCTTGGATCGGTTCTATAGAACTATTATGTAAAGTATACCAACAATCCTGTGCTTGCAAAAATGTCTTCATTCTTGAAGACCAAAACTCGTAATTTTTGCCAAGAAAAATTGATGTTAGTGGCAAAGAGTGAGATGAAACCATTTTTTAAATGAAGACAAACACCTTTTGAATCGAAAAATTCTTTCACAAGGCTTCTTGAATAAAACCCTTTGATTTTTTATTTATTTTTGAATCGTCTTCAAATAAACTACCACCTTTTCAAATATCTCCTTTCTTTTACTCTATCTTTCTAAAAGAATTAAAAAAAAAATATTAATCTCTTTACACTTTTTTTTTTTAATTCTCTTAAACAAATTGATAATTTTTTTTATTTATTTTAAATAAAAAGTTCCTTTTAAAATGAGGCTTCACTCTAACGTGAACCTTCCCTTAATCATGAACCTTTAAAAGAATACGATACCTTCCCTTAATCATGAACCTTTAAAAGAATACGATACCTTCCCTTAATCATGAACCTTTAAAAGAAATACGATGCACCTCTGAAAAAGTTGTTGAGGCTTCTTCGACTGTAACTTTGACATTTGTTATGTTGTTGTTTAGCGGAGAAATAAAACAAACGATTGACGGTACCTTTAAAATAAATGCTATCGCTTACTTTTTAAAAATCTAACTTTGATTAACTGTGATTTGGGGGTCGCACCTCTCCACTCGGGCTGCGTGCATAATCTTTCGGAGTTTTCTCACTTAGGACGTGTGCAATTTCACAATTTGGTAAGTTTTTTACATTTTTGCGTTTTTTTGTTGAGGTGTGAAAGTGACCCATTTGGATTTCTTAACAGGTGAGTAAGTAATGCATTTTTTTTTAACAAGTGCGCAAGTGAAATTGTTCTTATATTTTCTCAATAAAGGTTTTTGGCTTTTTTTTTTCGCTATTTTTTTGTGAGCGCAGAAAATTTTTGAAACCATGCGTTGTTGTTATATTTTCTCAATAAAAGTTTTTAGCTTTTTTTTTTGCTATTTTTTGGTGAGCACAAAAAAAAATTGAAACCTTGCTCTCCAGAGGCTATGCCATCTGGTGGTCTGGTACCATGAAAAAAAATAAAACAAAACATAAAACAGAAAGTACTCTTCTCAATATTCCAATATATTATATAAAAAAACATCAATAAATAAATAATGACTTGAGTGGAATCCACTAAAATGAGCTAAATCTAAACCGAATATAAAATTTATTAAACAATAAAAATAAAATTAAAATATAATAACAACTAACCGACACTGAGATTAATATCTCACTATATACGAAGTTTAGGTTTCCGTTAATTTTGACAAATCACACTTGGTTTGCTTTGATTGGATGACGGTTTTCGTCGTCATAGTTACCGCGAAGCTTAATCAAGAGATGCTTCGGGAGATACTTAATTCTTTTTTATCTCCCATGGAGGTGGGTAAAGGCAGATAGGTAATATTAAAAGCATTACATTTTTTTTAATATATTATAGAATTGATGTTTAATATTAAAATATGTTTTTTATAATATATAATAGAAAAGATATTTAATATAAAAAGGTTGGTGTAATTTTTTCAATATTAATATAGAGTGGACATATAAAATATATATCTATATATATATTAATAGAATGGATAGAAGAATTGGGGTTGGATAATTTTTATTTTTTATTAAGTGGGTGGTTAAAATTTCAAGACTAGAGAACAGTCTTCAGTTTTATATAGGCTTGGATGGATGAGAAGGGATCGAGGCCAACTGATTTCGATCGTTTCATTTTAACCCGTTAATCGTTCATCCTTTTAATTGCTCAACCATTTCATTAATTCTCATGGGCTTAGCTACATCACTTGAGAATGGAGTGCAATGACTATTTCAAATAATGTTCATTTGCAGCAAAAGTTTATACTTTGTGGACCGCGATCGATGAAGGACGCAACGAACAAATACTTTTTTCATGTAAAATTTGAAAGGACGCTTTTTCAATGTTACATTGTTTCAATGTTTTCCCATCTATGGACGCTTTTTCCTTTTCTCGTAACTTCGTGTGGTTGGGTTCTCGTGTTTTGTAAATATTTTTAGGTTAGGTGCATTCAAGGAGTTATTTTCTTGTGATATAACAGGATGGTCAACTCGATTGGAAGCAACTTAATCATCAATTGGAACAAACAATTTCGTGTGGTTAGGTTCTTGTGTTTGTCAATATTTTGAGATAAGGTGCTTGTCAATATTTTGAGATAAGGTGTATTTTGAGATAAGGTGCATTTAAGGAGTCATCTTTGTGTGATATAAGAGGATGGTCAACTCAATTGGAAGCAACTTAATTATCAATGGGAACAAATAATTTCAAGTGAAAGGTAGCGAACAAACAACTGTTAATGTCCTTTTCTTTATCTCAAATCTAAATTTTACAAAACATATTGCAAAGCTGAAATTTACTAAACATATTTCCTATTAGGTTTATTGAGTTCCCATGTGAACCTTCTTTTGGTTGGAAGAGCTCACTAGAGGAAGGATGAAAGAAGAGCCCTTCAAAACCCCCTAGGAAAGAATTTGAGTTTGATTTTCCTATGATCATTTTAGGTTTAATAGAGTTTGGGAATGTATTTTGTGATTTCAAAATAATTACTACATGGTGAAAGATGTTTGGAATAGTGTTCGTTTTCCCTATGTGATATTTATGAATAAGATATGTGTTCTGATACATTAGAGTTTCTATTTTTCTTATTGTTTTACATATAATATATAATTATATATTTATTTTATTAATGAAACTATTTTAAAATTTAAATTTTAAATATAATTTTTTTTTTAGATAAATTAATCTTTCAAAACAACTAGTAAAAATAAATGTTTTTGTAAGAAAATAAATATTTTTCATAAAAAAAATCCAACATCACTCTCTTTCACCATTTAGTAAATAACCTCTATGCAAGCCAAATATTTCCTAGAAATCAACAAAGGCTTAAAGATGTTTTTTTAGATAGCGATTCATTATACCTAAACTATAAATAAGTCTAATAATAAATTATTATATGAATTCAATTTTGTACGTGTAACATAGAACTTGCACAAATTGATTTCCCTTTAAAGAGTAATATCCAATTGTATGTCCCTTATAAGGATTGAGTCACATTTATTTGTATTTGGTATTTTTTTATTATATTGAATTTTTTTTTTTTGTGTTTAGTTTAAAGTAGGGTTAATTAAAGAACGTAATAATGAGAAATTTAATTTCAAAGTTGTATTTAATATTACATAGTTTGAGTAAATGTTTTAAAACATTATATTTAGTTGGATGTTTGTGATTTTAAAAATACATTTTTTTTAATAAATTCATAAAAAATAATTGATGAAACAATGAAAAGATATATATAATGAATTAAATTATAAAATTATTATTATTATTAATAAAATATGTAATCTTAGATTTTCTAAAAATTTGGATATATGCACTACTCACTTCTGGTGTCTAATACCATTAGTGCGGAGAGAACTATCCCCCTCCCCTAATCTCTTTTTTGTTCTACTCCTCTCCATTTATTTTGTCCTATGGTTTTGTATGTTTATCATGCACCATGTATTTTCATTATTTGTATATGGGGTCTTAGTAGCATAGGAAGCGCTGCCTAAATATATGTCAGTATATGTTCTCTTATCTCACTATACATCCTCCTTCGAAAGAATTGTTTTTACAATACCATGAATTATTAATACCACATGCCATAGCTCATGTTCATATGATGTTTTCTTTAATTAATAAATTTAATTAATATGACAAAAGGGGGTAACTACTTTTGAGATAAATCTCTATCTTAATCTGTGACTACTACTAATAAGATTTTAGAACATTCCATTTAAGTTAAATCTCTACCATCCATCCAATATTTATTGATAATGAAATTAAAATTCTAGAAATCCTATCTCAAAATAGACAGACCTATTTGAGTAATTATAAAAATAAACATAATTCTTATAGATGACTCTTTGAAAACTTATCAAGAAAAATAAAATTATCTATATAATTACAAAAATATGTAATTATTACAAGAGAATGAGAAAACTCGCTTAATTAAAAAGATATATGAAAATTTATCTCTCGGAAAATAAAATACACATATAATTACAAAGAGATAATTATGAATACATGAATGATGAGCACATGAAAGTCATGTGTAATATTTTATTGGTGTTAGGGATTTTTCTTTACGTCAAATGAGGATTACATAAACCAAATTTTTTTGTTTCTGGTTTGCTTGAAGGGAAATCAGACCACTAATATAAATTCAAATTCTTGAGGTTTTTAAGACCTTGTTTAACCATAACATATTTTAAATTGAAACTAATAAAAACAGGATGGATATGTGATACCTTGACATACATTGACGTGAGAAGATAAAATAACTACTAGTGTTGCAAGTGAAAAACCAACTAGTCATTACAATTCATGGGAATAGTCTTTAGGAATTTGTGTGGCTAGTCACTACCCTCATCCAAGGAAGAAGATATGTTGGTTGATCTCCTAACTAGAATGGTTATCTTGTAATATATACTATCAATTTTTGCCTCCATATTTTCTAATTTGATAAAATTCTCTTATTGAGTCATTATGTACCTCCATATGTGGCCTGCAATATTCAAATGATGTTTAACATTGTGCCAGCTTCATGCCATGATTGGTGAAGTGACAGGCGTGCATGCAATGCACTCAGTATAGTGGGAGCCACAACCGCTTTTCATGTGAGTTGGTATCACATAAACGCGGGGAGGGAGGAGTGGGGGACACTCATTCTTAGGCGCCCTCCTTGGGGGATAAGTTACTTCATAGATAGGTCTTGAAAGAGATTTTGAATGGATTATAGAATGTCGTCAATCTAATCCAGGTGAAACGGATGAGTTGTTATGCTGAGACCAAAATTTTCTAGCTTGTTAGCTAATTTATTTCCTTCCCCGCAAACATGGGAGAGGATGGGAGCTGTGAATTTTCCCAAGAGTTTTGCAATATTACCTATTCAAGATCCCAACAGCCATCTCTTAGAGACTTTAGAAGGATCTGATCCACATTGGATTTTACAAGAGATATTGATAATGGTATTAGAATATCCTTCAATAATGAGCTTATGAAATTGTTTGCAGATAGAAATTAAGGGAATCTCCTCTAGTGTTTAGACGTTGGCAAAATTATTAATGTTGAGGCCTATGATAGCTACATAAACATTTATAAATCCACCCAATAGAGTTATGAAATACTTTACCATAACTGGCTTGGCATGGATTTGCTTTCGAGGCCTTGCAAAGTTATGTTTAATGAAGTCCACCAGGGGAGGGGTTGGACAAAAAGAAAGGGATCAAAGGGAAGAAATTATGGATAGATTGAGTCTTCCATAAGGAATAATGGGAGAGATCCATTTTGGTTACAATGCTTTTTTTAGGTTGATTGTGTTCCCAATCATTAGAGGAAGAATGAAGAGAAGAATTTTTTCCATTATTTTCTTTAGGATAACTTTCCAAATAAAGTCTATGGATGCCCTGATATTCTTAAATGTTCATCTCTTACACTCCTTTCAAATCTCCCTTGGGATAAACCTTGGGATGAGTTTCCATGCTCTGTTGAATATGGGATTATTAAAAGGGGAGTCACGCTAAAATTGTAGAGTGGGGAAGACATTATTTTGTATTATGTCGTTCTATCGATAGAGCATAACAAAGCGGTCCCATATGGAAGCAAATAAGTTACAGTTGTTGAGAATATTATTGGCATTTTCTGAATTGGAGAAACATAGAAGACATATCGAGGGGCCCTGGAAACCAAAACTTTGAAGATTGTCCCATTTCAAATTTTTCCTACATAATAGAAGCCATAGAAAAAGAGTGATTTTAGGCAAGTGTTTGAGATTTCATATTTTATGCCATTTTCCTTGACCATCCTCATTATTGTTTATTGTGAGATGATTGTAAGCTTTAGAGAGGTTAAAGTTTCCTAAAGGATAATAACACCAACAAAGAATATTGTTTCTACCTTGAACCACAATTATTCTATTTTCTAGTTATTACTTGATTATTATGCTTTCATTTTGGGAAGGAGTCTCAATCCATTCCCTACATGAATTCTTATTGTACCATTGGGAATTGTGAGGGGGTGATTCCTCGTACTGTGCAACTAATATTTGGTCCCTAGGGATGAGGGAGTCCCTTATTGGGTGGTGTTATTCATCCTGAGTTAATTTTGGTCACCAATTCCATGAGTCATCACAAAAGAGTATATTATTCCCATTTCCATTTTCCAAAATCTATTCTCCTAGGAAAGATGCTTGTTTCTTCAAGAAACATTCTAGATATGAGAACCCCATATATTACCTTCCATTTTCATGAGGTAAGATTCATGGGTATTGGGGGCATACTTATGTTTCCATATTTTTCTCCATAAAGCCTCCATTGCTTTTATCCATATCAACCAAGTTTTAGCACTTATGGCTCTCTTGAATAGATCTGGACCATGAAGTCCAAGGCCTCCATTTTTTTGGACGACATGTTTTGTTCCATGCAACTAGAGCCCATTTTCAATGTCTTTTAGCAGCCCCGAATAGGAAGTTGTGTTGAATATTTTTTATCTTGTTTAGAATAGATTTGGGGGCTTCCATTGCTAAGAGAAGATATATGGTGAGGGATTAAAGGAAATATTTGAGAAAGTTCAAGCGACCAACTATATTTAGCAATCTGAAAGTCCAACGAGAATATTTGGCTTCAAATTTAAGAAGAATATTTTCCCACTCCTTTTTCCTAATAGGCTTTCTAGTTGAAGGGTCTCCCAGGTTTTTAGATGGAATATAGGTCCTTTTAAAACCAAGAAAATGAGATATGTGAATTTGGATAACTAGCGGGGTATATAGGAAGAATATTTGAGAATTTTCCATGTTAATGGAGATTCTCAAAGCATCATAGGAGTATTGAAGTATGTTTTTAAGGGTGGTGGCTTCTTTGATAGTGGGGATGCATAAGAGAATACTATCATCTTCAAAATGTTGTTCAAAATAAGAGAGATTATGGCAACCAAGAGGAAGACCTTTTATCCAACCAAGTTGTAGGGCTCCGTTGATAGATCTACCCATCCCTTCAGCCATGAGGAGAAATATGTAAGGGGAAATGGAGTATAGCTTCCTAATACACCTTGAGGGAACAAAAGTGGGAGAGGGAGACCCATTAACTAGGATGGAGAAGAAAGTTTTGTAAACGACGGAAAGAACCTAGTGAATCCATATTTTTGTAAACCTGAAGCGATGAGCATGTGAAATGTAAATTGTAGCTCAATTTTTCAAATTCTTTTAACATATCAAGTTTGATGAGCATACCAAAAGACTTATTAGAATTAAGTGCGTGAATGTGTTCATGGGATAGTATTAGGATCTCCATAGTTTGTCTTCCTTCTACATAAATAGTTTTCTCACAAGATATAAGTGAGGGGAGAATTAGTTTTAGTTTGTTTGTGATAAATTTGGAGATGATTTTATAAATAAATTTACATAGGGAAATAAGCCAGAAATGTGAAGGAGAATCATCACAGGTTTTTTTAGGAATAAATGTAAGGGTAGCATCAAGGGCTATTGGGATAAAGGAGTGTGGAGAGTCTTCTACTACTTACAAAACATCATACTTAGAATTTTCTAACAATCTTGGCATAAATTAGTGATAAATATGTCAAGATATATGGACTTGCATTTGTATTTCCATAATAGTTGCTTCCACTTCCTGCATGGTGGATCCTTTCAAAAGGATATAACTATGTTCCCTTTTTACAAGTTTCGGAATGTAATTTGTTATTTACTAATAGCAAGTCTTATGTTGGGAACCATTTTCATGAGTGTGGCTTGGAAACGATAAATGAGTTTTTGGCCTATTGCATCAAGGCTTTCAAATTTTTGGTGATTGGTTGTTTTGATGTTTGATATTATGCTATTTTTCCTATGGGATATCATGTACTCATGTAAAAATTTATTGCTTTATTTTCCCTCCTTAAGCCATTGTACATAGGGTTTTTGTCTCTTGAGGATTTCCTCTTACTTTAATATTTCCTCCAGCTAGGGGTGAGTGATTTATTCTTAAAGTTCCAATTCTTTATATCTGCCATTTGATATTATTTCTTGTTGGATGTTGGTCATACCTTATTCTATATTTAGATTTAATTTGTGGATGTTACTAAAATATTCAATATTCCAATTCTTGATTTTCACTTTAAGAAATTTTACCAGCTACTAAAAGTGATACATAAGGATCCCTGTAAAATAATCTTACTCTTTGTACCATTTTTCTACTTTAGAGAGAAAATTGAGTTTTTGTAACCAAAAGGCCTTGAATTTGAAGGGTTCATTCCTAGGACTACAAATTTAGTCCATAGAGAGTTCTATGGGTCAGTGATTTGAACCATGGTAAGGAAGAAAAGAAGCCTCATAATTGGTGTCTGCAATATAGAGAGACTCTACTAAGAGGAATCTATCGAGTGCTGAAGGTATTTTAGATGTGCATCCTCACTTATTATTCCAGGTGTAGAAGTCGATGTGTCTTTTCATATCCATACATTTGGAGTTATTGATAAATTCCACAAAGAGGGGGATTTCTTTATCGAGTCCACAAATCCCACCTTTCTTTTTATTTAGATATTTTATCATGTCAAAATCACATCATACACACCATAAGTTTTCCCCTATAAAATTTGAGGCTCTATGGAGGTTCTGAAGGAAGATGTTGTTGCAAACAGGAATACTAGAGCCATAAATATTGGTTATTAAACTCAAATTCGTTAAACCAATGGGCTGAAAGATAGCACTTATGATTATGGGAAGAGAAAAGGAATCCTTAGGAGTAATTGAGGGAGGATGCCATGTGATAAAAATACCTCCTAATTCTCCTTGTGCATCCTAGGCTAGATATTCATAGTTTCTCTAGACATTCTTTAAAATCTTGTTTAGAGATTTAGAATACCATTTGGCTTCCTAAATAATCAAAATGTCAAGGTGTTTTTGGTGGATTTTGTTTTTAACGATTCTTTCCTTGGATTTCCCATTAAGATACTTAGTTCTCCAAGAGAGACTTTCATTGATGATATTTAGAGGCAGGTTGAAGGATGGCATCCATTGCTAACACTCTACCAATATTCACCAAGTAATAACCCAGGTTATGAAGTAATTTACTATTATTTTTCCACCCATTTTTTTTGGTTCTTTCAGAATACTCAATTGATTTGTGGGAGAAATTCTTTTTGATTCCATGATAGTAAAAAGAAGAAATGTGGTTAGGAGTATTATTTGGTTCATGAGCTTGATGAATAATTAGATCTTTATTTTGGATGTAGGCTCTAGTGATGATTTCAACTTTGTCCCCAGCAAGGGTTGTTGGGTATTTGTTTCTTCGTTCCTCTATAAGATGTTACAAATCAATCTTTTATAGGTATATTTTCTCGAAATATTTTGCATGAGAAAAATATGGGGTGTTGTCCTCCTTTTATATATCCTCTTCTTAATATTTTTTAGTTGGTTATGAATGTGCATCTTTTGTTGGATAGGGTGGTTGTTTACTAGTTTTCCCAATTTATTTTGTTTTGGTATTTTCTCCTTCAATACTTGTCTCATTTTCTTCCAGCTGCCAGGATACTATGTGTCATTTATGACCCACTGTTTATTTAAAGGTTGGATTGTCTGTTCCTTTTTTGGTTGTATTCATTTTATTGGTGACCTTAGTAAACCCATATTGGCTCAAGGATATATTTAATTATGCATTTTGTTGGACTTGATTTGTTGGGAATTCTCAGAATAGATGGCCATACTTGTGGCATTTCCATCATGTAAATGGGATTTTCCCATAATCTATTGGTTTTTCTCGTATTTCATCTTCACAACTCAACTGAATGTGTACTCGGAGGGGCTTGGATATGTTTATATAAGCACAAAGTTGGTCATAGTAGGTGCATCGACCTTATTTTACGGTATTCGATATCATAACAGAATTCACTATGGAATTACCAATGCTTTCTAAGATTTTAGGGTCACAAAACTCTCGATTACTAATTTATTGTGTTTTATAAATTTCATAGTATTCCTCTAACATTTTCATACAAAAAAAACAATTAATAAAAAAAATTATAAGGATTGAGCCACGTGTATTTGTATTTGTTATTTCTAATTATATTGAATATTTTTGTATTACAAGTAAGGATTAATAAAAAACAATAAGGAGAAATTCAATTTTAAAATTGTACTCAATATTAAATAGTTTGGGTAAGTGTTTTGAAACATTATATTTAATTGAATATTCAAAATTTTCATAGTATTCCTCTAACATTTTCATACAAAAAAAACAATTAATAAAAAAAATTATAAGGATTGAGCCACATGTATTTGTATTTGTTATTTCTAATTATATTGAATATTTGTGTATTACAAGTAAGGATTAATAAAAAACAATAAGGAGAAATTCAGTTTTAAAATTGTACTCAATATTAAATAGTTTGGGTAAATGTTTTGAAACATTATATTTAATTGAATATTCAAAATTTTAAAAGCATAATTCTTTATAGTATAATGAAAAGCAGGGAAAATTTTAGGGGCTAATATTCGCCCATGGGCTAATTTTCTCTAATTTTTCAAAAACAAAGATTCACTAATTTCCATTTATTTGTAAAAATGATTCACCCGAATTTTATAGAATGAAGTTATTTTTACCCTAAAAATCGTTGAAACATTATATATAGAACTATATAATATTATATTTTGATATTTTTACAAAATATCTCGAAACATTTTATAGATTTCATTTTATGGACTAGTGGAATTCGCCAAGGTTTCTAAACTTTAAGATAAATTTCCATCCTTAAAATTTCCCATTGAAAATATATATAACCAATTAAATTATAACTTATATACATACATAACATATGTAACAGTATACTTATATATATATAATATACTATATATAATATATATATATATTTCAAAAAAACATCTAACAAGATTATTAACTTATGGAGATTCATCCCAACTTTTGTTACAATACCATGAATTATTTAATACATGTCAAAAAAAACTATACACTCACATTTATATGGCACTGTTTTTTTTTTTTTTTTTTTTTTTTTTTTTTTTTTTTTTTTTTTTTTTTGTAAATTAATACTATATATTACAAGGAAACAAAAAATAAACTAATGTAGAA
Source organism: Pinus taeda (assembly GCA_000404065.3). Lineage (NCBI taxonomy): Eukaryota > Viridiplantae > Streptophyta > Pinopsida > Pinales > Pinaceae > Pinus > Pinus taeda. The sequence goes on along the minus strand of APFE030964469.1, from coordinate 16,571 downwards.
GCTAACCATCAGAGGACTATTTTGTGCCTCACTTTTACTACCATGGATTCAAAATGACAACACTTCACTAAATACTCCATGGCCTCAAAAGGAAAACACTTCGCCACATACTCCATGGCCTCAAAATTCAACATACAACTATATCCATCTTATAATAGAGAATATAGAAAACCTTATTATTGGGTTGTCCGAAACAAAAAGAAACATGCATAACAGAAAGACTAAGAGACTAGAAAATAGGAAGGGTCATTCAAGCTCAGAAGATGAGATGGAAGCTAGAGCTCTGCCACTCGATCCTGGAGGTTCAACATTATCAGATTCACAAGGTAAGTGTCCCTCCACATGGGCAAGCCTTGCATCCAATCTATCCAAGGTGATTCGTTGATTACTCAACATTCTCTTAATGTATTCCAAGCTGGAGAAGACATTATACCTCTCGACTTGCTTGTCCTTTCGAGCCAACCCTAGTAGAGTTTTCATCTACCAATGTAAATCCAACGAATTCAAATATTGCTTCTTCCTTCACCTCGTGTGCCCAAATTTTTGAATCTAGGTTGACAGACCATAATTTTAGAATGAGTGGGATTGCCTCTCCACCATAGCTTGAGTTTCCAACTTGCGAATTTCTCTTCTTACTCTAGTGGAACTGCAATAAAATACATGGAAGTAGAATCGTGAGCAAAAATCCTCACTCATTATTACCCTTGTGGACTACTACCTCCCCCACCCCTCTCCAAAAACACATCCATTGTCTAGGTGAAATGGTAGTAGTAGAGGGGGTGCACCTGCGAAAATTGTTGAGTCTTCCTCTACCTATAATGAAACAAGAAAGAACACTAGACACAACCTCCCCAAGAATTGACACCATCCCTCAACATCATTACTAACACTCATAACATTGACCATGTAGTGAGATGGGTTCCCCATTAATTTCCCACAGATGTGGAAACCCCATATATATACCCCCCATGCCCCAACACCATTAAACATAAACAAAACCACAAGCTGCCTGGTAGGCACCACATACAGAGAACCCTCATAAATTGAAAGAGCTAGGAATGGGAAGAGTAACATTCCTAAACAACACATTTTTCAGATAGAAACACTAAAAGCTTGAAGAAAATCTAAGACATTTCAATTCTATGGTTTTTACTACCAAACATCAACTAATTTTCTTTAAAACCACTCAAGATAAGAAACTCAAGTTTCTCATAGACCCCATAATTTACAAAAAAAATTCACAGACATGAGCACTAAACAAGAATTAAATAAACATAGCAAGAAAATTTGGGATATGTCATGCACCACTTCAACATGATTCAAATATAGGGCAAACCTTAAGCCATTGACTACTAGGAGAAATATTTGTGAGCCTGGAGTTGCGTGCACAACTTTACTACTCTCCCACCATCTCAACACATCAAACTAGCAACCTGGGTCTACTCCCTCGCACCACAACACTTGAACCCAAGAGAAATGACCCACACCTTGCAAAATAGGTTAACCACCAGGAATAGGGACATTGAGGCCTCAGCCTCACCTTTTCCCTTCACCTCATCATTGAATGTCTAGAACTCCATCACATTGGAGCATTTAAATCATTTGGAAGCCATATGGTGGCATGTATATTCTTAAATGTTAGGGGTGATCTGTGCCCCCTTAACATAAATGTATATCATGTTTAATGGTGGTGGGATTAGCCCCCAAAGTGTCCTCATTAAGATGATAAACACCTCCACTGGGGATTCTTTTTTTTAATCAATTTAATTAATATGAAAAAAAAGGATAACTGATTTTGAGATAAATCTCAACATTTTATTTATCACTACTGGTAAGAATATTTTAGAATATTCCATGGAAGTTAAATCCCTACCATCCACCCAATATTTATTGATGATTAAATTAAAATTCTATAAGCTTTATTTTAAAATAGAAACAATTGTCCACATAATTATAAAAAATTGTAATTATGTAATAATTTTTTAAAGAACTCTATGAAAAATGATCACTAACCATAAAAGGATTTATATAATTACAACTAGCACAACCACATTAATAAATGTGGTTGATAAACATTGATAGGCCAATATGAAGCACATATATCAATTATCAATAGTACTAAGAATTAATGTTATTAATGTTATTATAAATAATATTAATATAAATATAAGAACCATATTATAATAATTAATGTTATATTATTAAGATATCAATAATAATTAAAATTATAATAATAATAATAAAGATAATAACAATAATTATATTATAATCATCTAATAAACAATAATCAAGTAGTTATGAAATAAAAATTAAATAAAAATCAAACAACAATTTAAATGTGATTGATATGTAATTCAAGTTTAAACACTCCATCAAAACACACTTATTAAATGCTAGCCTATTCCAAAACGCACTGAGACCAATAATAAAAGTTGCACCAATTAAAATCAATAAGATAATTATCACGACCATTCACACTTTCAAACCAATCCCTTCTCGCACTGTCCTACACTTCCGCATAATCTTGAAAAGTAAAAGGCAATGAAATCCACAAACCAGTTATTGATTTCACTATTGATATAGTTGCCATTGTCAGAACCTACCTCTCTCTGTCTCCAATACCTATAGTTGCTCGTTGCAAGGCAATAATACTAAAACCAAGGGGTAAATATTATAAAACCCAAGGTATAAGAACCTTAATGTAAATATTATAAACATTAAAAAAACATGGTTGACCATGATTTACCATAATTAATTTTCATACTAAGACGATGTTTGTTAGAATGTGGCATTGGACCATCATTGATTTTCATAGTGAGACAATATTTGGCACATTGTGACATTGGACCATCATTGACCATGGATGACCATGATTGTAAACCCAATGGATTTATATTAAACCCTCAGATGAATATTATAAACCATATGAATAATATTATAGCCTAGGAGCACGAAACAAATAAACCCAAGGGATTTATATTATAAAATGAAGGGAATAATTTTTTTTTTGTAAACAAGGTAGTACTTTCTATATTTACTTTTTCAAAATTTACATTGCCAACACATTAATTAACTAGCCACCTACTCGAGGGAAACCAATTGGCCATCGATCAGCATTGTATCCATTCCAAAACTTAAATAAGTTCATCATCATCATCTGTATCTCCCAAGTTCCTCTCTCTGGTCTTTCAGACAAAAACATTCAAAAACTATAGACAAGAAGACTAAGGATAAAACAACTACTCCTCATCTGAGGAGGCTATCTGAAAAGTTTCCTGCTCTTCTGGAGTCATCATCTTCTTTCCTTTGTTCTGCAGCTTTATCCCTGGGCCTGGGAGCTCTCGTCCCTGCTGAAACAGTTTCCACTTTAGCTTGGACAAAGTTTGCTCAATGCGGCCCAAAGCAAGGTTGTTCCTGTATGTTTGGATCTGGATGGTTGCCAATTCCTTCATTATTTCCCCTTTGTCATGTTTCGGTTCTTTGTTTCACTCCTGCCAATTCTCCACTTCTCCTTCCATGTGCTCCTGATGGAGTGTCATAGCACAAGCGACAATGTGTTTCATGATCTAGTATAGTTGCAAAGTTCTAGTATAGACAGATTGTCTGCCATTTCTAGTGCTTGGGTCTTGTATCATTTCTTCCCACTCCTACAGGGGAAGGTTTCTACCTTGAACATTTTATCTCAATTCACGTTCCCAGCTCCAAATCTGTTCCTGGATTCCCTACGAATTTGCTTTCATGTAGGCGTCCACTAGTTTCTTAAGCTGTTCACCTGTTGATTTTCTTCCTTTTTCCTGGCCTGTGTTGCTTGCTCCGGCTTCCTGCTTGACATTTCTTTTGCTTTGCCTAGGTGCCATGCTTTTGCTGGGTAGCTTCCTGATGCTCTTATCCTTCAGGTAGACTTGCTGTGTTACAGTTGACCCCTCACTATGAGTTAGACCTATCATGGTATAAACACAATGGTTAGTTTTAACCATTGGGATAGTGTGATTTGAGAGGGTAGCACTACCACCCCTCTTCGTAGGTCCTCTCGAGTTATGGCTAACACTTGAATACAGAACCAAAGCCTCTCTAGAGCTTTCTAGTCCTGTGTTTTCTTTGTTGAGGGTTACGCTAGGATATTTGGCGTATTTTTCTGGGCCGCGTGGACCGTCTTGTGTTCCAGGCCCCTCCCATCTCTCTTAGGTTTTCCTATCCCCCTTCCCATTTTGAGCTCCTCTGGTTCAGGGTCCCCCTCCCATTTTTTCCCCAATTCTCTAGTTCCTATGGAAGGCATCTTCTTCCTTAGTCGGGTGTTCCAAGTTTGCCTTATCGAGGGCATAATCTCAGGGTTTGGTTTTCCAGGGGCTTCCCATCTGTTGCATGGGTCAAGGAATGATGGGTCCTTCTTTTCCTGTGAGCCCTTCTCCTTACTGTTATAATCACCCTTCCTAGACATGGATTCTCGGGGTTCTCCCCTGACCCAGACTACCTTAACTCTGTAACTGAATCTGGGGTGATGCAGGTTATTCCTATCTAACTGCATGCCTACATTTTGCTTCATGCAAGAGTTTTTTTCCAAGTGAGGGGGAGGAGTTTTCACATACCCATCAATCTGGAACTGTTGTTCTATTTTCTGCAAGTGTCTTTGGCCATCGACGCATTCTCTCTCGCCACCTTCCTTCTTCCGCGTCCACATGAAACATGCATGGAATCCCTCATACTTTGTTCTTTTAACATTCCTCTATCTTAACCTTGCCTCCAGCTGTCTCCATTTCCGACGATCCATGGCGTGCTTTTCGGCCCACTTTCCTTGGGATGTTGCCCAAATGTCTTGTCCTCTGTGCTTCATTTATGTTTATATTCTCCCAGCTACTCTTGCCATCCATTTGCTGACTCTGCATTGCCATCTGGCACTCCTTTGTTGTCCCTTCTCGATCCTACTTTCATGTTCTCCTTGTGCCCACATCCTTCCATTTCTGCCCCCATGCTTCTCGGGTCTATCCTTTCTCTTTCCTCTTCTGTCATCCATGTCCCCTCAATCCTTTCTTTCGTCCTGTGCTATTCCATGGATGATCTATGTTGATCTGCCTGCGCATACCTTCGTCTTTCTGCCCTCTTATCTACGTCATTCGAATTCTCTTGCTATTTCTAATCTGCCTCGACTGCTTGTTTCATATGATTCATTTCCTCATTCTGGTTGAGCTTTGCTTCTCCTGCATCTGACTGGTGCTCTCTGTTTCAGCATCCCCAGTTCACGAGGAGATCCACCGGGGCATTTCCTTTCCTTTTCACACAGGACGAGATAGTATATGCCAGTCATTGAAATTGCCTTTAGGGTTTTGTAAATACCCACATCGTCCGCCAACTTTTGCTTAATTTTTCCCTGGTTACTCCTTGTTGTAGTTGTTTGATGGTGTCTATAACCAGCTTAGAATCCCCTTCTATTTGCAATCTTTGGTACCCTTCTCGTATCACTATCTCCAATCCCCTGTTTAATGCATGATATTTTGCTTCGTTGTTTGTGGCAATGTCGTAGTCCATTGCATATACCCTTATGATCCTTCCTTCTTCGTCTCTAAATATCCCTCCTATACCTGCCTCCCCTGGGTTGCCTTTGGCTGCCCCGTCAAAGTTTGGTTTTATGAATCCTTTGGGGGGGGGTGGTCCTGTAACTTTCTTCCGCTCTTACCTATTCTACATCTTGTATCTTCCTTGTGCTGCTTGTATTTTTTACTTTAATTTCCAGTTGATTCATGATGCTAGTTTCCATACCTTCCATCTTCTAGTCTTCCTCTGTCCAATTTCCCAGAATTATTGTTTCCTTTATATTCCCCATAATTTGGTTCCAAATTTCCCCTGTGTCATTTTTATCTGTTTTGAATATTACCCTGTTTCGGGCTTTCCATAAGTTCCACAGGAAGAATCCAATCGATAGGTTCCAAGCATGGTTGAGGATTCCATTGCGGTATGGTTTACTACTCCATAATTCAATTGTTGTTTTAATTCTTTCTAACTTTCTTTCTGTAATCCCAAAGTTTTGTTGGTGATTTTGCCACAAGATGTTACTTACATTACAGGAGTTGGCAACATGCTCCATGGTTTCCTCTTGCCTTTGGCAAAGTGCACAGCATGAGGGCCCATGCATCCCTTTCCGTCTTAGTTGATCCCAAGTCAAAGCTCTCCCATGTAGCACTATCTAGGTAAAAGACACCACTTTCGGCCAAGTTTTTAGTTGCCAGATTCTTTTCCATTTTTTTTGTCTGCATTTCCCGCTCCTCCTGTTTTCAAGTGGTAGCCTTCTGATATTGTGAACATACCTTTAATGCATTTGCCCCATCTTATTATGTCTACTCCTTCTTTGATAGCTATTTCCCTAGTTTCCAATTCTTTGTGATATGTAGTCCATTGATCAATTTCTGGAGCTTCAGGCTAGTCATTCTTCATCTTCCATTGTCTCCAATAATTGTTTTGGTCCCCTAACTAATAGTTCCTTACTACGTCCTCCACTATTTGGGTTGTATACTATTGTACTTCGTGTAGCTAGGGTTCTTGACTCAGGGTACCTCTTTGTTGCCACCCTTCCTGCCAAAAATCTACTTTGTTTCCCTCTCGAATTTCCCAGAAGTTGTTGTCTCTTATCAGGGCTCTGTTCATGTTGGCTAGGTTCCAAACGCTGAGCCTTTATTTTCTGTCAAGGTTTGGAGTTTACCCTCCAATGTCCATGCTACTTCATATTTTTGTTCCCACAGTTGTTTCCAAAGGTCATTCCCTCCTTGAATCCACCTCCACCATAATTTCGCCCCCATGACTTGGTTCAATATGTTAGGGTCTTTGAGTCCCAGACCTCCCTTTGAAACCGACTTGCTTAACCATGTCCATGAAATCAATGCCCATTTTTTTGTTTTGTTTGCCCCTTGTCATAGAAATTTTTTAAATATTTCCACAATTTTCTGACATATGGTCTTCGAGATTGCTTGACTTGCCATCTGGTAGATTGGCATAGCTTGGAGGACTGATTTCAGGAGTATAAGATGGCTCGATGTATTGAGCATTCTAAACATTCAATTTTCCATTATTTTTTGAACTTTCCTTATCAAACCTTACCAGTTCGTTACTCTGTACTGCTGATCAATTAGTTGTATTCCTAAGTATTTTGTTGGGAACTACCCAATTTGGAACCCCAAAGTTCTTCCTTGGAAGGGTTGGCTCACTCTTGGTGTGTTGAAAAAGAATATTTTAGTTTTCTCTTTATTCACCTCTTTTCCTGTAGCTTTGGTGAATTATGTTACCATCTCCCCTAGTTTTTTTGCTTCCTTGAGGTTTGCTTGGCTGTAGATCATCACATCGTCCACAAATTGTTGATATGTGATAGTTAAATCTTCTCCCCATAGTCTGAGCCCTTTGAATTCTCCTCCGCTTACTATGGCGTTGATTAAGTGACCTAAACCATCTACAGCTAGGATGAACAGGAACGACGAGAGATGGTCTCCTTATCTTAGGCTACGGGTAGGCTTGAAGGTTTTGATCGGGGTCTCCTTTAGTAGGATTGACATACTAGGTGTGGATATCATGGAAATCATCCATGCAATCCATCTATCATCAAATCCATAGGCTTGTAGTATTTCTTGTAGATATTTCCAGCTGAGTTTATCATATGCCTTCGCTAAGTCAAGTTTGATCAACATTCCTTTATTTCTAGTTTTCTTTAGGGAATGGATCACCTCTTGTGCAACTACAATCCCATCCACTATTTGTCTGCCTTTCACAAACCCTGTTTGTTCTTTTGCTATCAATTCTAGGAGCAGGGGTTGTAATCCTTTTACCATTATAGTGGCCATGATTTTATAGATTACATTGCATAGAGCTATAGATCTGAAGCTATGGGGTTCTTCAGCTTGGTCTAATTTTGGTATTAATGCCAAGAAGGTAGCATTCCATGCTGGGTGCATTCGTTTGTGGCTTCTTGATTCTTCTACTGCATTAATAATATATTTTTTCATGAACCTCCATGTTGCTTGAAAAAACTCCACTGTAAAACCATGTAGGCCAGGGGCTTTGTTTTTCACCATTGTCTTGATGACTTCCTCAACCTCCTTTTCCGTAATCACTCGTAGAAGCACAAGGTTTTGGTCCCTGCTTACTTTTTTGGAATGAATTGTTTTATCTTTGCTATCTCCTCATTTCTGTTGCTTTGTGGCTCTGTCAATATTCCCTTGAAGTGATGGGTTAGGAGGTTTTCCATTTCCTCTTTCTATATTACTCTGTTACCTTGTTTATTTTTTAGGGAAAAAATTTGGTTTTGTTGCCTTTGTCGCAGCATTTCTCAATGGAAGAATTTTGTATTCCATTCTCCCTCTTTTAGCCACTGAACTCTTGACTTTTGGTGCCACATGATTCCCTCCTGTTTTCTCCTTTCCTCCAGTCTGATTAGCACTTCCCCTTCTTCCTTTGTCTCTCCTCAGTTCTTCCTTCTTCTATGATTTTTTGTTGTATCCATTGCATTGCTATTTGGAGTTGTTCCTTGTCTTTATGGATGTTACCGAATTCCTCTTTATTCCATGACTTAATCTCACTTTTTAGCTCCTTGAGCCTCAATTGGAGTGTGTGCATCTTATTCTTGCCTTGTATTACTCCTTCACTTTTATGCCACCAGGTTTCCAACTTTTCAACTAGAGTTGGGTCTCTTAGCCAAAAGGCTTCAAACCTGAAAGGTTTGTGTTGGTTTTGATTTTTCATGGAAATTTCAAGTTTTATTGGCCAGTGATCCAATCCTTGACAAGGTAGTATTGTTGCTTCATAGAATATATCTTTCCCTAAGAAGTGGCTAAGAATCTATTCAATCTGGAGGCTATCTGTCTACTACCTCCTCTTCTATTATTCCAGGTATATTTGCCATTGATAGTATTGATATCAATCAATTGGAGGGTTGTCTCGGTTCCCTGAATTTCTCCATATCTACATCCTCCCATTGCAGTCCTCCTTTCTTTTCCAGTGTGGTTGTTATCATATTAAAATCTCCTACTATCACCCTGAGTTTTTCTGTGTGTAAGTTGCCCATTCGACACAACTGTGTTAGAAAGGCCTCTCTCTCAAGTGGTATATGAGGCCCATAGACCGCTGATACCAAGAACCACTCTTTATGTCCTACCATTCTGAATCTCCCTGATAGAATCCTTTGCATTCCTATCCATAAGTCAGCCATTACTTCTATTGGGTTCCATAGCATTGTTATTCCCCCTGCACTCCCTTTTGCATCTAATGTCATACTTTCATAATGGGGCTTAATTTTCTATACAATTTCCTCCATTTTTGCTCCCTTTATTTTTATTTCTTGCAGTAGAATGATCTGAGGATTTTATTTTTTAATCCTCTTAGCCAGGTATCTTTGTTTGCCCTTGTTGTTAAGCCCTATTATATTCCAAGATGTAATAATCATTGAGACGGTTGGGTTGTCTGGTGGAAGACCGTTGAAAGCGGTACAACTCTTCCTGTGTTAACTAGCATTTCACCCATTATTTGAATGGATTCTTGTAGGTTCTTCCTTCCTCCGCCCCCCACCCCCCCCCCCCCCCCTTTCCCTTTTTGTGGATGCTCCTAGTTATTATCCTGCATTCCAAGCTGTTCATTCATCCCTATTTTTCCACTCTGTTGCTTTTCTTTGTATTTTTGGAAGATGTCTTTGTATAGTTTTTTTGTCTTCCTCTAGGATAAACCATTCGTCCAGATTCTTCCACTTATCCAGTAAATTTTTTAGAATTTCCTCTTCTGTTGTTGCTTCATCCCCTTTATTTATGTCTACTTCCATCACTTCATACTCATGGTGTATTTACTTTTCTTGGGTCCCCTGTTCTTCTGGCTCTTCTTGATCTTTCTGCTTATTATTCTTAGTATCCGTTTTTGCCCCCCTGCGTTCATGATCTGTCCCTTCTTGGTAGTCCATATTTCGGGTTTCTTCCTCCCCTTCTTCTGTTTGTAATGCTTCATAGCTATTTGTCTCTTGACTTGTAGTCGACTAATCTCTCGTACCTTTCTAGTGGGGTTCTTTAGTGGGTCATTTCTTGTGTTTTACTTCTTGAAACACCTCATCGTCTTCATTAGTTTTCCTCTGTTGATTAGTCTTTATTTCTTTTTCCTCTGCATTTAGAGGGCATTCCTTAAAAAGGTGCCCATATTCATGGCATTTTCTACATATAAATGGTATGTGTTCATAGGCTAGAGCCTGCTGCCAGACCTCCTCATGATACTCAGGTTCGACAGCAACTGGCATAGGGTTTGCTATATTCATATATACACATATTCTTGCATACGAGGTGTATCTCCCTCTTTTTGTTGATCCCACTATCTTTAAGAAACTACCTATGGTGTTCCCTATTCCTTCAAGAATCTCTGGTTCCCAGAAATCCATAGGCAGTCCAAACAGTCTAGCCTCCCAATACCTCATAAATAGCCCTGCATTATTATGGAAATATGGTCTGTTTTCAAACACTTTCTCTTTATCTTGCAGGTTTGAGAAGATTACCGTGAAAAAGCCGCGTGCTCCCAACTTCAGTTCAATGTGGCCGCGTGGCTGCCATTTCTGTTGGATCCATCTTGTTAGTTATTTTTTTGAGGGCCAGACTTTGATGAACTTGCAGATCAATGCATGATCTTTCATGTAACTTCTGTAACTCTCCAGTTTGTTCATCGGAATGACAAACCTCAGTTTCTCCACTGCACAAGGCATAAATCTTTCTTTGCTTCCTACTTGCCAGCGAGCACCCAGAACTGGTCCTGGTGTCCTTTGAGCAGCTTCCTCTTTGCTGTTACTGGTTCCTTCTCCCATTGTTGCATCCCTGTAGGAGGGGATCTCTCCCCTCCTAGTCTCCTCTGTCATTTCTGAAACGTCTGTCCACTTCTGATCATCTATTCGCTAGTTTTACGAGGTGTTTCACACTGCCTACCTCATGGCCACAAGGTCATTAGGGTTGCAGAGCTCCAAGAATCCCTCATCGTATCTCTTATCTCTTATATGATATTATAGATGCCCAAACGAAGGGAATACTATTAAACCCAAGTCTATAAACTACAAAGGGATTTATATTATAAACCCAAGGGAATAATAAACCAAAGGGATTAATACTAAAAACCCAACGGATTGATAATATAAACCCAAGTGAATAATACTAAACCCAAGGGATTAATATTATAAACCCAAGCGATTATAAACCCAAGAAAATAATATTAAACCTAATGAATATAAACCATAAGATAAATATTATGAACCCCAAGATAAGTATTTGTCACAATGCGACATTGGAATATGGTTGACAATGATTGATTTTAATATTGAGACAATGTTTGTCACAATGCGATGTTGGACAATGGTTGGTCATCGTTGACCATGATTGATCTGCATATTGAGACAATCTTTGTCACAATGTGACGTTAGACCATGGTTGACCATGGTTATGACAACGTGATGTTGGACCCAGAGACAGTTTTTTTCACAATGTGACCGTGGTTGACCATGGTGTCATGCGGAAAGAGTTAATCTTGCGGACAAAACCAACCTCCCTAGAAGCCTAAGACTTTCTACTGACAAACAAGACAATTAAGTGAAATCCTTCTCTAAACATGCATTTACCATACAAGAAATCAAGTGTTTAGATCCTACCTGTAGTCCAACGCTGTTGTAGTAGTCTAGCCTCGTCGATCCAGATGAGCTCCTCCTTCACTTCGAAACCTGCATTCACTAACAATCAAACGATTAAATAGCACTTGAATATCTCATAAAATAAACCATATTCAACATACAGACCAAGGAGTATATGAAACAACTCATTAATAACAAATTGTTGAGAAGAATGGACTTATTTGTATTAATAGGAAACAAAAGAAACCATTACAACCTGAGCCTTGGTGTTGTGCAAGTTCCTCCCAGGGTCCAGCAAGAGTTTTCCTTTACTTTGCTAAGCTCACCCACTTCCA
>APFE030964466.1:55164-77194 GCA_000404065.3 Pinus taeda | reverse complement strand
GGAATGGCAACACTGGTCCATGGACCCGTGTTGCCCCTGGGATCCCAAAAAACGTCGTTTAGGGCCTCAAAACGGCTCCGGAAGTTCAGGACCCGAAAAACTGCTAAAAATAGTAAGTTGTGCTACAATTAAGGAAACTGAAAATGCTAAGAAAGACAATGGTGGGGGTCCAGGTGGACTTGGCAGGTGGCCACCAATATCCACCTGGATCATGGCTAGTTAATCATTAGGACAATGAGGCTAGTCGCACACTCAGATAGCTGTGAAGTTTAGATAGTTGTAGCATTTTCAGATATTTTGTAATTCTTCCCTATTTTGGCTTCTCCCTATAAAAGGGAAGAAGAAACTCATTAGAAGGGTTCCCAAATTTTGTTCTGAGTGGTTCTGAATTCTATCTTTCTAGTGATTCTGAATTTTGTTTTCAGAGAGAGTTTCCAAGTTTTAGTTCAATTTCTTGTTCCCGAGGTGGTAATTGTTCTACAAATTTCACCAGTTTGAGCCTGTGATATGGACACAACTTTTAAATATTAATGAAGAATATCTGGTGATTCCAAGCATAGGAATGTGTAGTATGTGTTCTTCCTTTGTATGTCATTTCATGTGTGTTTCTCTTCATAACAAATTGTGTAAGTTGTAGTTGTTGCATTCACTCATAAATCATAGATTTACTTATGTTATGTTGTAGCAGACAATAACTGTGAAATTGAAGATTTACTATGTTATATTGTAGTAGAAAGTACCTGTGAAATATTGAGTTGGAAACCTTAAAATGTGCTCCAGAATTTCTACATTTCATTTCCTTATTCTTTCATGATTCTACTGGGATTTACCGCTTAGGATTCTAGGTTTGTCGAGCCCTCTGTGCCAAGTTCCTTCCTTATTTTTCTCCTTCCCATATTTACTGCAATGATAATTTAAGATGCATTTACTATTTGTGGCTACCAGAATTTAACATTTACTCTTTGGATGTGTTGGGAACAAGATCCCCCAACGATAGTTTTGGAGCTAAAATCCCATGTTTTGGATCAAATTTTGTAATAAAGTTGTAAAGTTTCTGCATTTTTTGGTCGCAGAGTGCGAAGATGTCAAGAGTCATAAAGGGTTGTCTGCCCTTGTTTTGCAAAGTGTAAATTTGATTGTAAATATCTACCCACGGTCCGTGGACCATGGGATTGTATAAAAAGAGCTAAATAAGTAAGCTCTAAGAGGTCAGAAGTCTTTAGTGAAGAATGGAGTGAAGAGTCTTGGTAGAGAAGTCTAAGTATTTCGGGTCTTAGTGTAGGTAGAGGCTCTACAACTGAGTGCACAAAGGCCTAGGGTAGAAGTTTGCAGCTGAGTGTGTGGACCCCTATCGTTGTGTGCGCAGGGCGGATAGAGTCTGTAATCATCTGAAAATATCAATAAAGAGAAGTATTCTGCAAATTCTATGTATTTATTTCCTGTTAATGCATCTTCTAATATATTTTTTTTGTAAACTGCAGAGGGACCTTTTTTATTCTAATTCTGCGAATCAAAATCATTACATATACGTAGTGACCTCAACCCGCCCCGAAGGGAAACCGGGTATATTGGCCACCTTAGGTCTTTTACTCATCTTCTAATATTGTGTATGGGTTTAATTTACAATCTTTATGTGATGCACGAATATATGTGATTATATTGGGTAATTGGATGCAAGTAAGAATATCAGATTTCATGGCGCTCTATGATTGTTTAGTAAGATAAGTAAAACACTTAAGATAACTTGGGAGTCTGTACAATACGCTGTCATAGCAATGCGAAAGTACCTGGACTACGGGTTAAGGTTGCACGAAGGTCAATCGTACTCCTTCGCGGAGGTACTGAAGGGCGAATAAAGGGCTAGACTGACAGAGCCCTAGAACTTAAAGACATATGCGAAAGCAGGAATAGAGGGTATAAACCAACATCACGGCCATCTTAGGGTGCGGAAACTTGGTTCCAGCATCCCCTCATACTGCTTTGGGTGAGACTTCGGTCCGCGCTCTGCAAGCTGATGCCAAAAGGGCCAGTAGTGTAGGGATTTGTTTGGATAACTAACGTTGAACCTGGCTTAGGCCCCATGTAGCCAACAAATGGTTCCGTCATTGAAATCCAACTAAGAAAGAGGTTGAAGATTAGTTGGATAGGAAGATCCATGAATTCGCAGTGCAGGAGAATAGAAATTTGCAACTAAAAAAGGAACAGTGGCTGGACAGGTACCTATATATAGAAATCCACAAGATCTTTTTCTATTCCTTTCCAGTTGAGTTATACGAGTGGATCGCAAAGCTAGCAGATAGCTAAGGAAGGTGGAGACATGACAGTCCTATTTTCTAGACCCTGGAGTTAGTACAACGACTAGAAGCCTCTAAGGATAAGGTTGCTCATGTTGTCGATCATTGGCTCAATTGCATCATAGAAGGATTTATGAGTGAATTCCTGGTTGATACCTCAATTAGTTACAACGAGGCGGAGCAACACTTTTTCAAGGGTCTGCGAGATAAGTGCTTGAAGTCTTTGAATACCTGAATTAAGATGTTATTGTGCGAAAAACATGTTATGCATCTACCTTGAGGTTCAAAGATACACGAAGTGGAAAGACTTACAGGAAAAAAGGAAGAAAGAGCCCTGAATATAGTCCATTGATTTCACCTCCATTGGGTGATGAAGAGGGAGTAGCACAGGCTTCTCCGAGAAGTGCAATTCAGTTAATAAGACAAGGATTCCCACGACTTCCACCTCCACCCACACCACCTCCAACTTCACCACCATCACTTGCGACTCCACCCATACCACCACCACCTCCACTATAGTTCAACATGTAAAATTTAATACCCTCATTCAAGCTCTTATACTCTCATCATTCAAGAATGTCCTGATGATGGATCCCTGTTGGGATTTGAAATGTTGACGAAAAATGGTTTTTACCGTGGGTTCTCGGGTTACTAAATTAGAAATATATACACAACAGACGTCTTAAATCCAAAAATTCAATTGAGCCGCATTTGTTTAAAGGCTTGGGAAATGAGGACCCAGAACAGTTTTGGTCTGTCATTAAAGTTGTATGGGAAGCTCAGGGCGTTACAGATGATCACCTGAAGAAGGAAAAATTAGTTAGTGCTTTGCAGGATTACGCACTAACCTGGTACATCAAGTACTCTAATGATAACCCAAATGCTAGAGTGACAGATATCCAGACCCCGTTGAATAAAGAATTCAGTAGGCTTAAATTTGAGGCACGGTCGATTGTGGGATCCAAGTAGATCACGATGAAACCAGGCGAGACACCTTGGGAATTGGATCAGAGGTTGAAGTGTAAAATCCGCAAAGACAATATGAACTTAACAGATGGATAGCACCGAAAAATGGTTTGTGGCTTCACTCCTGCCACACCTGAGGGTTGCACTGTCACAACAGAAAATTACGACTCAGGCAGAGGCCTTGGAGATTGCAATGAGACTGCATGAAACACCTATGCAAGATCCAAATCTGGGGGTTCATTAAATCCATGTGCAGTTTCAAAATCTTTGCCTTGAAATGCAAAGTTTGAAGTAGGACAGAACAGTTTGACCGAAGGTGCGCGAAGAGGTATGGTGCCTGAAATGTAAAGCTCAGGAGCATGACAAAGACAATTGCCCAGTCTTTACAAACTATATTGCAAGAGGATGACCAATGCCTTTTAGGCCGAAAGCCCAAGCAGGACCAAGCGCAGGGCCTGTGTTGTGGTGTGCTATATGTCAGGTAGCAGGAAAACATACGATGGATAACTGTCATTTGTTGCAGAAGTTTGTACAAACACCCCAACAACTGTTTTGTAACTTCTGCAGATCGGTAGGGCATGATGAGCGCAACTGTAGACGTTATGAATTGATAATGGACAGAACACCCGCCTATAGGGTTCAGGCATAAACGCGACCCACTAACCAGAGCACAGGCATGGTGCGAATAGGCTTCCAGGGGTGCTGATGAGGCTGAGGCGGAGGAGGACCTGGAAGAGGTCGGGGACAGCTAATCTACTACAATTGCGGAGGACCAGGACACTATGCTCGTGATTGCATTAATCCAACACGTTCGTTGTGAAAATATTGCACTCTGTTTGATCATGAAACGAAGGACTGTCCTACGCTGATAGTGAGGATATGCGACAAAGGGGCGCTACCACCTCGGCCGACTCAAAACCTACAAATGATGAGGTTTGAGCCTCGCAAAGAAGATCTGAATGTGAATATAGTGTTGTGAACTAGAATTACAATGGGCGATGATAAGGGGAAACATACTGAAGACAATGCATGGGTTTGCAAAGCTCTGGCGAAGGAGGCTAAATTTGACTTAGAGCATGCATGTGAAACATTCATGGAAGAAAAGAAGAGCTTCATTGAGGCCTCCAACACAAGGAGAAAGGATAAGCCTAATCAAGAAATGGACCCTTCTGTGCTTACGACTTTTCAAGAGACCTGCATGAAGTTGTTGCACAATATAAAGGTTGTGAAGGGATTATAGGAGCTATATAGATGCGCTGGAGACACTCTGGGTGAACCTCATGTGGTACGAAAGATTGGTAAGCATAAAGCAAGGACAGGACGAGAGATGAGACTAACCGTGTGGATAGGAGAATATGAAATGGATCAGGTTATCTTGGATCTGGGGTCGGATGCGAACATTCTACCAAACAAGACTTGGGAGCGGATGGGAAGACCCGTGCTGCAGTGGTCTCCAATTCAGTTAAGGATGGAAAATCAGCAGAGGCTCATCCCCACGGGGCGGCTGCAAGGGGTGACTATAGATATTGAAGGCGCAAGCACATTGGATGACTTTGAAGTGATAGAAATTGTGGATGACAGCAACATATACCCTGCACTCCTTTTCATTTATTGGGCTACTGATATGAATGGGGTAATCAACCTAAAGAAGTGAAAGATGTTTTTTGAGAAGAAATCGCTCCGTGTAATAGTACCCCTAGATCCTGCTGAAGGATCGCGTTATGCTGAACCAGTCCACGATTATGAGAGCGATGACAATTTGGACTGCATATAGAAGATAACACCGCGAGACCAATATTGGGTGAATCCAACAGCAGATGGATGAATTACCTAGGATCGGGAGAGTTCCTGCACCTCGGACTCTAATGAAGAATTAGAGCACTGGCAGAATCGATTACATGAAGTAACCACACTAAGCTGTAACATGATGACCCGGTCGCTGCGTTGTGTGTCATCAGAGGTAAGAAATATGCCCACTTACGATGGCTTGAATGATGTAGAGGTATTTCTGGATGCATTTGAGAGGAAGGTACCAGAAAAGCAACACTTCTAAGCTTTGGACTGCACTGCGCTATGCTCGCAAAATGGTGGGGTACGCACAAGGGTAGCTTTGATGATTGGTGCGAGTGTAGGAGGATGATGAGAACACACTTTGGGAAACCGAAGGTACGAATGACAGACAAATATGATTGGAAGGACAATCCGCACACACACTTATTTTGTCACACCTTGGATGTCATCCCGATGAACTGGTACTTGGAAAAAGAGCTCCGCCATGGTACATGTGAATGGGATATTTTACGCGAAGGATCCATAATGACATTCAAATTTGAAGACGGGTCTGAGTGTATTGATGAAGTGCTACAAGAAGTGAAAGTAGCAATCTTTAGGATACCGCAAGATCCTTTGGATACGATTCAACCCAATTGGACTACTCAGCTGAGCCACACGTTGGAATGCTATAACGTGACTACTGAAGAAGAAGATGAGGATCCGCGAAAGATTAACATCCCTGAAACAGAGGGTCGCCGCGAGGTTAAGGGACCACAAATTGAGAATCCTGATATAACCGCACCACTGAAAATGAAACAGGTAAATATTGGTACAGAGGCAAAGCCAAAATTTGCGCAGATTAAAGATTATTTGGATGACACGACGGTGGATAAGGTCGTTGAATTGCTCCGCAAATACCAGGATTTGTTCCCTACCAAGTTTATGGAGCTAAAATGGATAGGATACTTGGGTATTATGAATATCACATTAAAACCCAGCGCGAAGCTGGTTAAGCAAAGACCTTACCACCTCAACCCAAAGTATAAGGAGAAAGTCTGCTTAGAGCTAGACAAGGTGCTTGCAGCAAGCATCATTGAGTCTATAGAAGAATCTAATTAGGTAAGCCCAATGGTAGTAAAGGAAAAGAAGCAGAAGGATGAGATAAGGATATGCATAGAACTCAAGAAGTTGAATGACGCTTGCATACATGATCCTTTCCCAACTCCGTTCACTAATGAGGTATTGGATAATGTAGGTGGCCAGGAAGCGTACTCCTTCACTGATGGGTTATCTGGGTACCATCAGATCAAAATCACGCCAGAGGATAGAAGCAAGATGACCTTCACGATTGAGTGGAGATGTTTTCAGTACACTGTAATGCCTTTCATATTGAAGAATGCACCTACGACTTTTTCGCATGTAGTCATTGTTGCATTCAAGGAATTTATTCATAAGTTTCTGGAGGTGTTCTTTGATGACTGGACTATGTTTGGGTTGGTCAAATGCCATGTCGCAAGTTTGTGCCTAATGCTAGATACTTATCGAAGGTACCAGATTGTGCTCAATTTGAAGAAATGCCTATTTTGTGTTCCTTTTACGAATCTGTTGGGTCATGTGGTTTGTAGGTAGGGAGTAATGGTAGATCCGGTGAAGATCGCGGTGATACTTAACTTGGAGGCGCTGATGAGTGTGAAACAGCTGCGCGCAACCTTAAGGCATACTAGGTATTACAGGAAGTTTATCAAGGGCTATGCCTAGAGCACCGCGCCTATGGAGAAGTTGTTGAAAAAGGATCTCATGTTTTGTTGGAACGAGGACTGTAAGAAAAGCTTGGATGTATTGAAAGAAAAGATGGTCACCACGCCAATTTTAGTCTTTCGGGATTGGAAGAAGGAGTTTCATGTACATGTTGACACATCATGTATAGCATTCGGAGGAGTACTGACATAGGTTGGCGAAGGAGAATTGGACCATCCTATGGAGTTCGCACGCAGAAGGTTATCCAAGGCTGAGAATAACTATTCCACCATCGAGCGCAAAGGGCTAGCCATGGTATACGCGCTCCAGAAGTTTAGACACTATTTGTTGGGTGGACATTTTAAGATGAATACGAATCATTTTGCATTGAAATCCCTGGTCAATAAGCCTATGTTGTGGGGGAGAATCTGCGGGCGATTGTTATTATTCCAGGAGTATGATTTTGAAGTAATTGTAAAGCCTCGACGACTGAAGGCCGGACTAGACCATTTATCACACATTGAAAAGGGGGAAAACCCACTAATTTGGAGGAGGGATTTCCTGATGCTATTTGCAATATGTGTTGCGGATGGTCATTTTGAAGACATCATACACTTCCTAAAGACAAGAACTACCCTGGAAGGTTACACCATCCAGCAAAAGGTGTTAGTGGTGCACACAACAGACTTTTATGTCATTGTCAGGCATCTGTACAAAATGGGGTCTAATGAAATATTGCGACGATATGTACCAGAGTTTTAAAGGAGCAGTATCCTCGTAGACGCTCATGGAGGCGCTTCAGGAGGTCATTATGAAGGGAGAGCGATCGTGCAAAAGATTCTATGCGTAATGTTGTGGTGGCCAAGCCTCCATCAAGATTCAAAAGCTTACTGCAAGGCGTGTGATGTGTGTCAAAGGATGGGCATACCATAGAGGGATGAGTTGCCTCTAAATCCATAGATGACATTACAACCCTTTAAGAAATGGGCAATAGATTTTGTGGGACCCATTCAGCTCTAATGGAAGAAGACGGGAGCACGGTACACTATCACCGCGACTCAGTATTTGATTCGCTGGGTGGAGGCATAGCCTGTGAAGGATTACATAGGCGCGACCACTGTGATGTTCCTCTTTGAGTATGTACTGACGCGATTTGGATGTCAAAATATTTTGATGATTTATCGTGGTACGCACTTTCTAAATGAGACGATCAGCGTGTTGATGGAGGAATTTCAGGTATATCACCAGAAAAACACACCTTATCACCCCTAGGCTAATGGAATGGTGGAAGCATTCAATAAGGTGTTGGAGAACGTGCTGACCAAGGTTTGAAATGTTCATTAAAGTGATTGGGACCTACACATACCCAGAGTACTATGGGCCTATTAGACGACATGCAAGTAGTTGATTGGACAGATACCCTTTAGGCTTGTATATGGCGTTGAAGCAGTGATGCCCATGGAAAACATTGTGCCTAGTCTGCGCATAGCAGCACTCGTGGGTATGACGGATTGCAGAGCCCTGGAAGAGAGGCTCGCGCAGCTAGCTGAGCTTGAGGAAGAGAGATTGCTAGCTGTATTCCACCAACAGGTCCAAAAGCAGCGCAAAAAAGCATGGCATGATCAACAGATTAAGCTGCACACCTTTAAGGTAAATGATCTTGTTTTGTTATCTAACAGTAAGTTTGATAAATTTCCAGGGAAGTTCAGAATGCATTGGTTAGGGCACTATGTCATTAAGGAGATTATCAATCGTGGAGCGGTTCAATTGGTTAAATTGAATGGAGATCCCTTCCTGGGAAAGGCGAATGGCAGCCAATTGAAGCCATACACCGGTGGTCCGGCCATGTGACTATATGAGTTTAGCACAGTCTTAGTGCTCAAGGCAACTAAAAGGAGGCGCAGGACTATAAACTACACTGCCCGGGTTGGGGAGCTGCACGATTGGAGGTTTGTGTAAAGCAAGAAAGTGTCACAAGGTTTGCGACAGTGCGAAGGGAGTTGCGCTACTCAAGGAGAAATCACGCAGGTCAGCTAGAAAGTGACTGTTAAAGTCAATGTTCATGATTTGACGGTAGAAATGCGGCCAAATGGAACGGACTGCCAGCATTTAAGACAAACTTTATGGGTAAGATCCTTGGAAATCTACCACCAATCCGGCATTAATGAAGCGAATGTGGGGGGAACGGTCGGACTTGAATTCAAAATTCCCTATAAATTCCAAGTGGTTGCCTAGCGAAAAACACTTGGCATTTTGAGAATTGAGTTATTGAGCTCTCAAGCACACAGGAACTGAGAATTATCCGAAGGTCTGATAGCAAGTTCGGCATTTGAGCAATTACCAGAGGTGACACAAGAACTGTTGAATACCGTCATGTCAACACCTACCGAAGTTATGGACACCAAAGCAGTGACATCGAGGAGGCTGTAACAATTTTTTTTAGGGAGACAGAGGAAGTTTCTCCAGAGGTTGTCGAGGTATTAGCTGAAGTTCCCAAATCACCACAGACACCTAGACCAAAGCCAACCCCAACCAAGGAGAGTGTGAAGGATAAAAAGGGCAAGCAACCTGCAATACCAGTGCGCACGTCACTGAGAAGAAACCCACCAAAGGATAAGCCCACCGCACAAGAAAAGGGCAAAGCCATCAATATGGAGTCGGAGGAGGAAGAAATCGAAGATATCCTGATGGATGATGAGGATTTGGGGATAGGCATGGAGGAAGTTGAACTCCAGGGTGTTGACCCTATCACTCAGTTGCCTGAGTACGTCCCTCCGTGGAAGGGCAAGACCAAGGTGCCAAAGGACATTCATGAGAGCAAGGTCCCCTTGCAAGCCCCTCTGCTATTGAATGAGATTGTCTTTGAAGGACCGCGCTTGGGGCAAGTTCCTCTGTTAAAACTAAAAGATTAAGACATAGCTAACCATGAGAAGAGTTCCCGCACTTAGTGACGGAGCAGCTAATGCGCCAAATTATTAATGCAACCACCGGGATGCCCACATTGGAACAACAGAGGTAGCTCAGAGGAGTAGACAAAGCAGGTTTGCTCAACATGCTATGGATGTTGCACTATAGCCACACCCCGATTACAGTCTTGGTCATCAAGTAGCTATTATGCTTGGTGCACGATGGGTGTTTGTGGCTGGAGGAGCCAATACCCAACACCGACGGATTGATCCATAGGATCACATAGATTCCCTACACAAGATAAAATCTAGCCATGATGTTTGGTGGAAAAGGTGGCAAGCAGGCCCTCAAAAAGGCCATGAAGGAAAAATTTAAGCTTGTAAAGGAGCTGCAGGGCTATGCCATCTCAAGTATCAGTGACCCTGCATCCAAGCTGGCCACGCAGATTTTGGAAGGAAAGGTGAAGAGGAAGTGTCGTGCAGATGAGGTGCCGACACCTGTCGTTGCACTAGCAGCCCAATGCACCGAAGGAGTCTAATTCAATTGGGCGCACTATCTCTATGGTGAGTTCCTTGTGAACTGTGCGAGGCATCGGAGCTTAGCAAGACCTTCCACTACGCATGGCTCTTGCTGTCTATTATGCTGGTAGCATGGGAGCTGCAACAAGACAGTGAATTCCCCTCAGTCACGTCGGACCTACCAAGAGCAACGAAGTACACTTTGTTATGGGAAACCAAGGATGCGTAGCGCATCAACTATAGCAAGATCTTCTGTATCTCGATGGAGATGAACATCTGCATGGATATCAATCGCAAACCACGATTGTCGCCTAATGTGTTTTCCAACCTACAGGGGTATGCGGAGTTCAAGGCAGACTTTCACCATGTGTTAATCAAGGCGCAAAAGGACCCTGCACAGACATGGCATGACTTGCCTTACTTAGCAATGAATGATGCAATTGATGCAGTGCTAGATCGTTGTCCGGCATAGTGGAGCACTACATTAGACTTGGCGGTGGGGGTGAGCAAGTCTGTCCCGCAGCGTAAAAAGGAGTCCAAGTTCAAGATCATGCAATTGGCTGAGAAGAGGAACAAGGAGGCCGCTAACAAGGCCCAAGCAGAGCAAGATGCCACCCAACAGACGGAGAAGGAGACAAGCGAAATAGAGTGAGGCTCTGGCAAAAGCGTGAGGTCACCTTCGCCCAACACATAGAAAGAAACAAACAAGTAGACATAGTAGCACGGCGCAAACCCGCAGGAGACGTCCACTTGCATTAAGCGTCCAATTGAACAAGAGAAAGGTGGGTCGAGGAAGAAATCTAAGGTCACTAAGACATTACTTAACCCAATCACCCTCAAACAGGGCAATTTGCATGACATTGGAGACACAGTGCGGGATGTCACCGTGGAGGCGCTACAAAAGTTTGAACAACAGTAGTAGCTACTATTGGGAGCCATCCAGACAGGTCTATAGGAGCTACAGACCCGCGCATCACAGACTGGCACGGTGTCCACCAGCCACACTATCAGTACTTCAGAAGTTGCCGAGATGCTGCGCGCAAAGGCCTCCAGCGCGATAGTGCTGCTAGATGGAGCAATGACCATTGAGAATGAAGCTCACAGGCCCACTGTCAGCACCCTCAAGGGAGTGGGGTTGAACTTGGCAGCGCTCCCTTGCAAGGTGCTCCACCTATTGCAGGATGGAGTGATTGCAGAGCTGAGGCCCGCGAAAACCGCGCTTTACAGGTAATCAGTGAGTAGAAGATTAATAATGAACAGATGGCCCTACAGTGAGACTCTGCCATCGCCACCATGATTGAGGTAACCAACCAAAACAAGCTTATAATTCAGGTCGTGGAGGAGGCATGCTAAATGGTCCCATAGTTGGCCATTCTTGAGGAAGAACCAGTGAAGGTGTGCGTCCGCAAGCTTGCTACAGGGGTGTGTGACACTCGCATAGAGATGGCTAGGGTTCAACTGGAGCTGAACCTACAGATTATAGAATTACAGTTGAAGGCCCAGCATTCAACTCCTCCAAAAGTAAATGAGAAGCGAGCAACCGCTGTCACAAAGGCGATAGCGGCGGTTGACAGTGTAGTAGAAGACTGCACACAACTTTTTGAATAGTCATTCAAGGTCCTGACAAGCTTGCAGGAGGACCCTAATGTACAGCAGCTGGAGACAGAAGCACGAGAGCTGCAACAAAGCTATGATGATGTAAAAGGTACAGCGTGAACCGTCGCTCTCATGCAGAGACTAGAAAAGCTGTAGGAGGCCAAGCAGTTGAAAGAATAGGTAGATGCAATGCAGCACAAGGAGGTAGTGATGAAGGCGCGCTTGAAGCCTTGGCTGGACGAGGCTTATGCAGCCATGGCCTTGATTGAAGGAAAGCTTGCGAATCTGCAAGCAACTCAGCAAAAGCTTCAGGCCAACAATTCAGGAGCAGTGACCGAGTAAATGGTTGAAGAAGCAAAGCAAGCAGCCGCACAGTGCACTATCGAAGTTGCGGTCATACAGGTCGAGCTAGGAGGTACTTGTGCCAAGATCTTTGCACCTGCAGAGCGACTCGAGGGTGAGTCATGATGTTTGTGTTGGGGGCCTATTGGGAACTAGATCCCCTAAGGATAATTTTGGGGCTAAAAGCCCATGCTTAATTTTGTAATAAAATTGTAAAGTCTCCACATTTTGTGGTCGCAGAGCACAAAGGTGTGAAGAGTCATAAAGGGTTGTCCGCCCTTATTTTTTAAAGTTTAAAGTCGGTTGTAAAGATCTACCCATGGTCTGTAGACCATGGGATTGTATAAAAAGAGCTAAGTAAGTAAGCTCTAAGAGGTCAGAAATCTTTAGCGAAGAATGGAGTGAAGAGTCTTGGTAGAGAATTCGAAGTATTTTGGGTCTTAGCGTAGGTAGAGGCTCTGCAGCTGAGTGCACAGAGGCCTAGGGTAGAAGTCTGCAACTGAGTGAGCAGAGCCGTGCAGCTATGTACGCAGGACAGATAGAATCTGTAATCATCTGAAAATATCAATAAAGAGAAGTATTCTACGAATTATGTGTATTTATTTCTTGTTAATGCATCTTGTTATATTGCGTATGGGTTTAATTTACAATGTTTATGTGATGCACGAATATATGTGATTATATTGGGTAGTTGGACGCAAGTAAGAATATCATATTACGTGGCGCTAACTGTGATTGTTTAGTAAGATAAGTATTACACTTAAGATAACTTGGGAAACTGTACAATACGTTGTCATAACAACGTGAAAGTACCTGGAATGCAAGTTAAGGGTTCACGAAGGTCAATCATACTCCTTCGCAGAGGTACTGAAGGGCGGAATAAAGGGCTAGACTGACAAAGCCGTAAAACTTAGCGACCTGTGTGAAAGCAGGAATAGAGGGTATAAACAGACATCACGACCATCTCAGTGTGCGAAAACTTAGTTCCAACATCCCCCATATTGCTTCGGGTGAGATTTCGGCCCACGCTTCGCGAGCTGGTGCCGAAAGGGCTAGTAGTGTAGGGATTTGTTTGGCTAATTAACGGTAGACCTGGGTCAGGCTCCACGCAGCCAATAGGATGACCCACATTACTTATGTGTATGTTTAAATTTGCTTTGTGAAAGGTGATTGAACCAGATGTAAAATCATTTTACATTTATCTCTTGATAAATAATGAATTATCTTGAAGAGACACTAAGATGTCCTAGGCACTGACCTCTCCTCAACTCGTGGGTTGTCTCTAGGAACTACAACAAAGGGAATATAGAAAGTAATTTAGAAATTTATGAATCGATAAAAAAAAAACAAAAACAAAAAACAAAAAACAAAAAACAAAACAAAACCAAAAAACAAAACAAAAAAAACTCCTAACTCCATGCATTTTCTTGCGAGGTTACAGGGGGATGTTACAAGTGGGAGGTTACAATACTGGCACCTTTTGGGAATCATTAAGAAAAAAAAAGTAGAGGTATGATGCTAGTGGGAATCATCTCAGGTATGTTTGTAACTGAACTTGCAGTAGAGTTCAATTGACATGAGATGCATGATGCATAATTAATGACCACATTAAAGAATAGAAAGTGGTAATGTTGCTTTAAAATCTATGCTCATGACATGATGTAGATAAAATACAATAAAACCTCTGTTGCAATCTTGAGCACTCACTAGTTATAGTGAGGATTAATTTCGAACATTTGCATGCATACTCTTACAATAATGATTATGGTGCATAACAAAAAAAACATGACTAAAGTTACAATTCACTACTTATAAAGAATGACTACATGAATGGTTTGTGTGATAACTAAACAATATAGAAGTTGGGGTTGTCCCTTAAGAGGACAATAGAATATTTTAAAAAACATTCAAAGAACCTCCTTAGATGTTAAACATGAATAATGAGTCAAGTGGAATTCATATAGTGAACTTAAATTCAATGAACAACTCATAATAGCATACTTTTGGGTTATCTTTCTTCATGTAGAGTTGTAGATGAAAATTTTCATTCCATGTGCTTGACAAAAAAGTTAAATGAGATTGAAAATTTTGTTGTTTTAAATAATTGCGTCCCTGGGAGCTTTTGATGCGATTCAAATCAACATCGGGGCGTATTCGTACCTTAAGCCCATGTATTATTGTTATTAGTGCAACCCCCTTATTATATTGTTGTGCCCATATAGTCCCCATATTATTATTATTGTGCCCCTTAGAAGCCCAGTAGTGTTATTATTGTGCCCTTAGAATATTATTTTTATGTCGGCTCTGATTATATTGTGACCCATTAGACTCCTATATATAGAAAGGTCTTGTCATTTGTATCATCCAAGAATATTGTTCATTCCTGTAATGTAAAGAAGGTTCCCCCTCGAATAGGTTGATTTTGAAGTTGTTGATCTATCTTTGAATAACATTTTGGTATCATAACATTTTGGTGAGCTGGTTGCATAACATTTTGGTATCAGATCTTTGGATTCTAGGGTTTTGCTACTCTAAACAGGTAATCATGGCATTGTTGTTATAACTTTTTTCCTACGATGTTTCAGAAGCTCAAATTAAAACCCATTTGAGTCGAAATCTTGTTGAACCTAGGTTCTAAATTTCAGAACTTTTCTGGCTATATTGGTGGAGATATTATGCAAGGAAGTTAGGGTTTTTGCGGGCTCCCAAATTACATCCCAAACCGGTGACCTTGGGAAAATCATCATAACTTTCTCTCAGTGCATCAGATTGAAATTTCGTAAGAATATACATAAAGCGAACGGAATATAGATTTTTATGTACTGTTTTCAGGTCTGAAGGTCGAAACAGTGACACGTGGAAGGTCGTACAAATTCTCTTTATTGAACTAGTCTATAATCAGGTCATCGTGGGAGATTTGGCATAACCCTTTATTGAAGAATCCATTGATCAGAATAGTGGCATTAGAAAGAGGATTCAGAGGGATACTATAAGACAAAATTTCAAACCTTAGGGAACCGAAATTACAGAGATACAACAAATTCAATATCGAGCTCCTACAAAGCGAAAACAGTGTGTAGTTTGTTTTAAAAATTTTCATAAGTTTGATTTGAAAAAATAGTTTAAAGTGATTGAAAGGGTATAGTGAAGCATAATTATCATTAATTGATGCTCCAAAGAAAGAAAATGGAAACACCTAGTAAGAAACTTGAAAGCTCTACCATGACTCATGAAGAAGAGGAAGAAATGCAACATGATGTATCAAAATTACGAGAACAAGTGCAACAAATTTCACTCTCACAAAAAATAACAGAAGCTAAGATGGATGGTTTAGAAGAAAAACTAAAAGAAAACATTGAAGATTTGAAGAAAGACATGGAAGGTTTGAAAGGAGGTTTGGAAAAGTTGCTACACAAAATGTTTCCTAATGGTGAAAAGGTAGTAGAGGAAACTCATGATGAGATAAAAAGTAATGTTAATCGTGATTTCATAGAATCTAACGTTGGATTGAAGACTCTTTATGTTCCAAAGATCGATATGAGGAATTTTGATGGAAAGGATCCTGTAACATGGATACGGCAAATGAAGCAATATTTCGATCTCCATAATGTGAAAAACACACAAAAGTTACGCATTGCAACTTTATATTTGGAACTCAAGAAGTTTGTATGGTATCGATGGCTTTACTCTCGTAAACAAATTTCCACTTGGTCAATATTTATGGAGGAAATGATAGCAGATTATGAGGATAAAAAATGCAACACCTTCTTTAGCAAATTGATAAATCTGAAACAAAAGGGTTCAATGGTGGAGAACATTGAGGAATTCCAAATATTGAATAAAAGGGTAAATGATATTCCAGAGGAGCATAGGATTGATTTGTTTGTAGGGACTTTAAAGGATAACATCCAACATGAGGTTCGCTTTTGGGAACCTGATTCATTGGAGAAGGCGTTCAGGTTGACAAGAAAAATTGAAAGCAAAATTATGGCAACAAGGAAGCCTACCATTTACAACTATAAATTTGTATGTGGTTTTGCCCCTAGCCTTCCACAACCTACAAGGTTGACACCACGTTAATTGGAAGAAAAAAGAGAAAAAGGGCTTTGTTACAGTTGTGATAGAAAATACACTAAAGGTCATAAGTGTGCTGAGAAGAAATTATTTTAGATAGATTGTAGAGAGGAGGAAGAAAAGGAACAATAAATGTCAAAAGAAGAAGATATACACCAGGAACCAAACCTAGAGAAATAAGAAATGTATCCGACCATATCTTGTAATGCATTGGCAGGAATTACCACTCCTCAAACTCTCAAGATAGAAGTACATATCAAGAAGAAAAAGGTAATAGTGTTTATTGATTCAGGTAGTACCCATAATTTATTCATTGTAAGATAGCCAAGGAATTGAATTGCTTCCTATATCCAGCACCAAAGTGTCAAGTGATGGTTGCAAATGGAGGAACCATAAATTTCTCTGGAAAGTGCCATAATATAAAGATATCCATGGGAGAATATGTATTGAATAGTTCAATGCTTTCCATTCCAATGAGTGGTGCTGATGTTGTACTAGGAGTCCAATGGCTACAATCTTTAGGTACGATTAGCTTTTAGTTTTCAAGAACTTTTCTTGAAATTTTTTTTTGGAAGGAAAGAAAGTTGAATTAAGGGGTATCGCTGGGAAATTAATAAAGATAATAAGCTCTAAAAACATTATAAATCTTCTAAAAAAATTGTTGGAAATAATACTGAAAGGGGGGGTGAATCAGTATTATCAAATTCTTTTCTTTATTTATACTTTGAATTATCTTTGTATGTTAGTACCATAAACTAATGAGCATGAACAAGAAAAGCAGATAGTCACACCAAAGAACACTAGATATAAGGTGGAAACCCAATGTGGGTGAAAACCACCTGCTGCAATATGTCTCTATCTTCTTTCAATTAGAAACTCCTTTTACAATGATCTTGTACTGGTGCAATCCTTTACCAGTACGCAGGCTGCAACCTGCAGAGAGCTACAACGCTCTCTCATTTTCCAGTTTCTCCTGGAAGGGAGCTACAACCCCCTTTGCTCTTTTAAGGACCACGTTTCATTAATTTTCAAACTGGATCCATGAACATCAAATAATCATCAAGTACATGAAAATCACCCAATATCCTTGTACAATAAACCAATGAATTACCCACTCTTCAGAATGTTGTAAACAGAAAAGAATACCAGAAATCTAACCCCAGAACTCTGCTGTAATAGATAAAAGACAATCAACAATTGTTTCAAGATAAGACCGCAACTTCACCAATAGGGGCCTGCGTATGTCCGCAGCTCTTCTGAGACAGAACTGCGCAGATCTGCACTGGTTGTTCTTCTGCTCTGCGAACTTTTCTTCAGATCCGCACCTTCACTTTTGACTTACTGCGTAGACCCGCACTGTGCCTTCTTCAAGCCTGCATACCTCGCACTTCGCACTTGACTGTGCTACGTGCGCCCCGCACTGTGCCTTCTCCTGTACTGCGTACCCCGCTCTGCGCTTTTTACTGCATTGCGTACCCATGCACTTCGCCTTTGACTACGCTGCGTACCCACGCACTGCGCCTTTGGATCACCTGCGGACTTCTGATTAGGGCCAGATTTTTCAGTACACCAATGTGCCACAGTCAGTCAGATCCATAGATCTGTTCATGCGCCCGAGAGATCACGATATGCCAATAGATTCACCTTAAGTTAAGTTATCTCCTTGAATTAGATCTAGCTTTCAATCACCCAAAATTTCAGATCTCAAGATATTCAATTGAAAAATTACTTTAGCCAAGTGATCTCCTTCCCTATTTATAGTTAAGCCCTTATTCACACCATGGGACAAAAGCATCAATAACAAATACAAGGGATCTAAACCGGGGCTAAAATAGATCCTATACCACGGGCCAAAACCATAGCATCAGAAAAGGCGAGCTAAATACCACGAGCCAAACATAAGAAACCCCACGTCAGCGCGCTTCACTGCCTTGAAGTGTGTGCACTGGGGCCCGCACCTACTGAACGGGTAACCTGCGGGTATGACCGCACCTTCTGCACGGTGAACCTGCGGGTCCGCACCTTTTGAACCATTCACCTGCGAGCCTCTTAATTTCCATCATTTTGAGAGCCTGAACAGACCATTGCCATTTGAGTGAGTTGCCATCAAGTACAACATCTGGATCATAGAGTCATACCAGAATCATAATGCCAACAATCTCCCCCTTTGGACTTGATGGCAACCTCAAGATCCTCAACGTCATTCTCCCCCTTTGACATCAAGGGAAAAGGGTTTATGCTCCCCCTAAGACATGCTCCCCCTGACTAAAACCAGATCTGCAAAAAAGAATCATAATCACCAACACCATAAACAACCATGAAGAAGATAGAACATATTGCAGCCATGGTTTAGATCAGCTCCATGTTCTCTCTGTGCTACATAAATGCCAACAATGCATTATGAAAGCTCCCCCTGAACCTGTACCATTCGATCTGCGACCAATCCGCAAACCAGCACATGTACGCATATACCCTATGAACCTTGCGTACAACAACACTCATAAGAGATCAACAAACAAGATGATGCATCAACAACCCCCAGCTTTTGCCGGAGTATCAAAGGTTTCCCTGGGCAGTGGTTTGGTGACATAATCAGCAACTTGTTCCTTAAAAAGGAACACACTTCACTTGACCTTTTGTTCAAGCACTTGTTCCAGAGAAAATTATACTTGATCGGTATGTCTTGGTCTTTGAATGCATGACTGGGTCTTTGAAAAGTTGATGCACTGTATATCACATAAGATGGAGATAGGTGGTGTACAAGTGATTTGAAAATCCTGCAAGGTCTGCATCATCCAAAGGAGTTGAGTGCAGCAAGATGCAGCAGCAACATATTCTGCTTCATCTGTAGACAAGGCAATCGAACTTTGTTTCTTGCTGAACCAAGATACTAATCTGGAACCCATAAAGAATGCACCACCACTTGTGCTCTTCCTGTCATCAACGCTTCTGGCCCAATCTGCATCTGTATAAGCATGAAGTGTGAGATCAGTATCTTTAGGATACCATAAGCCATAATTTTGAGTCCCTTGAAGATATTTGAAAATTCTCTTCACTGCCTGAAGATGGGTTTCCTTTGGATTTGCCTGAAATCTTCCAACTATTCCCAATGCATGCATGATGTCTGGTCTGGTACCTATCAAATAAAGTAGACTTCCAATCATAGATCTGTAGGTTGGTTGATGCACTGCTGCTGATTTGTCATTTGTACTGAGGTTGCATCCTGTTACCATGGGTGTAGATACTGGTTTTGCATCTTCCATGCCATATTTCTTCAAAATCTGCTTGAGATATTTGGTTTGAGGCAAGAAGATCCCTCCTTCATTTTGTTGGATTTGTACCCCAAGAAAGTATGTCAGTTCTCCAAGCAAGGACATTTCGAATTCTTTCTGCATCACCAAGGCAAAGCTTTGACTCATAGCTTCTTCATTGTTGCCAAAGATAATGTCATCTACATACACAACAAGTATTAGCAATTCGTCATTTTCAACTTTTATATAAATATTGCTAACTGCTGATCCTTTTGAAAAACCTTGTTGATGAAGATATTTGTCCAAACGATAGTACCAAGCCCTTGGAGCTTGTTTGAGACCATAAAGCACCTTTTTCAGTCTGCATGCAAGATTTGGATCATTTCCAAGAATGAAACCATCTGGCTGCTCAATGTATACTTCTTCTTCTAAGTCTCCATTCAGAAAGGTTGACTTCACGTCCATTTGAAATAGTTTGAACCTTTGAAAGCTTGAGAGACCAAGGAACATTCGTATGGCCTCAAGTCTTGCAATAGGAGCAAAATTTTCTTCAAAATCTATTCCTTCTTGCTGCACATACCCTTTACAAACAAGTTTGGCCTTGTTTCTAACTACTTCCCCATTTTCATTCAACTTATTTTTGAAGACCCATTTTGTCCCCATAACATTCTTATCCTTTGGTCTAGGAACCAACTCCCACGTGTTGTTCTTTTCGATCTGCTCAAGTTCTTCATCCATTGCTTTGACCCTACATTCATCTTTGCATGCCTCTTTCACATTTTGTGGTTCAGTGGAAGAAAATAATGCTAAATAGCTTGAAGCTTCTGCAATTGTTCTTCTTGTTTGTACACCTGCTTCTTTCTGCCCCAAAATATGAGATTCTGGATGATTCTTCTGAACATACCTGGATGGAGTCTTCTCTTCTATCCTTATCTGTTCCTCTGGTGCTTCTTGAGGTTCTTCTTCTTCATCATTCTGTCTTTGAGGGTAGTCTACATCTTCTTCAATATTTTTATGATTTACTTGCCTAGGGATGTATCCCTTTTCATCAACCACTACATCAATGCTGTCAACTATTCTTCCAAGTATTTTATTGTAGCACTTATATGCTTTGTTGTGTGGAGAATAACCAAGAAGAATGCCTTCATCTGCTCTTGGTTCAAGTTTGCCAAGTTTCTCATCTGTATTCTTAATATAGCATTTGCTCCAAAAAAAATTGAAATGCTTTACCGAAGGAGTCTCACCATACCAGAGCTCATGAGGAGTTTGAGTGCTGTTCACTCGGACATTTATTTTGTTGAGAATAACAACCGCAGCATATGCAGCTTCACCCCAGAAGGTTGCGGGAGTTCCAGACTCATCAAGCATAGCACGAGCCATTTGTTGGACTGTTCTGTTCATCCTTTCTACTACTCCATTTTGCTGAGGAGTTCTAGCTGTAGAAAATTCCATTCTTATCCCATGTTCTTCACAAAAATCAAAAAATTCATTTGAGGTAAACTCTCCTCCTCTGTCGGACCTGAGGCACTTAATTTTGTAACCTGATTCATTTTCAACCAAGGCTTTGAAGGATTTGAATTTTTCGAATGCTTCGTCTTTGTGTTTCATAAGTCCTAACCAAAAAAACCTGGAGAAATCGTCAATGAACAATATCAAGTATTCTTCTCCTCGAGGTGTCCTTTTCCTAAAAGGACCACATACATATGTATGGACTAGCTCAAGAGGCATGCTAGCTGATCCTTCCTTCTCCGGAAAGTTAGTTCTGGTTTGCTTTCCAAACTGACAAGATTTTCATATGGTGTTGTCTAATTTTGATACCTGGAAGACCACGAACTGCCTGGTATTTGCATGCTTTCCTTATTTGTGAAAAGCTTAGATGCCCCAATCTCCGGTGCCATAACCAGTGTTAATCATCCTTGCTTAAATAGCATTGTTGTTGTCCTTCTTCAAATATGTATAGATTATTTGGAGTTCTTCTACCTTTGATCAGTATTTCACCTGTATCAAGATCACGAACCCGACATCCATTTGATCTAAATATTACCTCGGTTCCTTGATCACACATCTGGCTGACACTCAGAATATTATGCTTCAATCCATCAACATACAAAACATTTCCAGCTTTGACCTTTTCTTTCAACTGAGCAGTGCCTTTTCCTTTTATAGCTGCAGGAGTATCATTTCCAAAAGAAACTTTCTTTCCCTTTTCTAAAGCAGAATATGATTCAAGCTTTTCTTTATCACCTGTCATATGCTTCGAAGATCCACTGTCAATGTACCATAGATTTTCTTGTCCCTCTGCATAAAATGCTATCCCACATCTTTCTTTTTGTGGTTCCTTTATTCTCCATGTTTTGGTGCTTGAGGCTTGTTCCTTTTTCTGCTGAAACCTGCTCCTGCATTCAGAATCTTCATGACCAAACTTATTGCAAATAGAACATTCAACTTCATTTTCAAGAGCCGAAAAGTTGTTGTAGGTCCTTTTTGTAATCCCGGTCATACTTCTTTGTTTTTGAGCTTCTCTAGTCATGATTGTCTTATATGCAACACATTGAGCTGCTTTGTGACCAAA
>APFE030964466.1:34130-53830 GCA_000404065.3 Pinus taeda | reverse complement strand
GCAGGCTGCAACCTGCAGAGAGCTACAACTCTCTCTCATTTTCCAGTTTCTCCTGGAAGGGAGCTACAACCCCCTTTGCTCTTTTAAGGACCACATTTCATTAATTTTCAAACTGGATCCATGAACATCAAATAATCATCAAGTACATGAAAATCACCCAATCTCCTTGTACAATAAACCAATGAATTACCCACTCTTTAGAATGATGTAAACAGAAAAGAATACCAGAAATCTAACCCTAGAACTCTGTTGTAATAGATAAAAGACAATCAACAATCGTTTCAAGATAAGGCCGCAACTTCACCAACAGGGGCTGCGTATGTCCACAGCTCTTCTGAGACAGAACTGCGCAGATCCGCACTGGTTGTTCTTCTGCTCTGCGAACTTTTCTTCAGATCCGCACCTTCACTTCTGACTTACTGGGTAGACCCGCACTGTGCCTTCTTCAAGCCTGGGTACCTCGCACTTCGCACTTGACTGTGTTGCGTACGCCCCGCACTGTGCCTTCTCCTGTACTGCGTACCCCGCACTGCGCTTTTTACTGCGCTGCGTACCCACGCACTTCGCCTTTGACTGCGTTGCGTACCCACGCACTGCGCCTTCGGATCGCCTGCGGACTTCTGATTAGGGCCAGATTTTTCAGTACACCAATGTGCCACAGTCAGTCAGATCCACATATTTATTCATGCGCCCGAGAGATCACTACATGCCAATAGATTCACCTTAAGTTAAGTTATCTCCTTGAATTAGATCTAGCTTTCAATCACCCAAAATTTCAGATCTCAAGATATTCAATTGAAAAATTACTTTAGCCAAGTGATCTCCTTCCCTATTTATAGTCAAGCCCTTATTCACACCATGGGACAAAACCATCAATAACAAATACAAGGGATCCAAACCGGGGCTAAAATAGATCCTATACCACGGGCCAAAACCATAGCATCAGAAAAGGCGAGCTAAATACCACGAGCCAAACATAAGCAACCCCACGTCAGCGCGCTTCACTGCCTTGAAGTGTGTGCACTGGGGTCCGCACCTACTGAACGGGTAACCTGCGGGTATGCCCGCACCTTCTGCACGGTGAACCTGCGGGTCCGCACCTTTTGAACCATTCACCTGCGAGCCTCTTAATTTCAATCATTTTGAGAGCCTGAACAGACAATTTCCATTTGAGTGAGTTGCCATCAAGTACAACATCTGTATCATAGAGTCATACCAGAATCATAGTGCCAACAAAAATAACAACAGGGCATAATTGCATAATTATTTTCACTATAGGTTCCCACATCGAAATCATCTATTTCTCCAGATCTCCAAAAAAAAATTGGGCAGTGATTCGAAGATATTTGACACTCCTAAAGGCCTCCCACTTATTCATGATCATGATCATGCTATTCATTTGGTTCAAGGAAGTGTTCCTCCAAACATTAGGCCTTACAGATATCCATATGCCCAAAAGAATGAAATAAATGTTTGGTTGCAGAAATGCTAGAGGCTGGTATAATTCAACCTAGTCAAAGTTCTTTCTCTGCTCGAGTAGTATTGGTGCACAAGAAGGATGAATCACGGCACATGTCTCCAGATTATAGGGAGCTCAAAAAGCTCACTATTAAATAAAAATTTCTTATTCATCTCATTAATGAATTATTGGATGAATTACATGGAGCAATTTACTTCACCAACTTGGATCTTCATTCAGGATATCATCAAATCAGAATGAAGACTGAAGACATTCTGTAAACAACATTTAGAACTCATGAGGGTCATTATGAATTTTTGGTGATGCCTTTTGGCCTTTCCAATACACCTCCTACATTTCAAGGTTTGATGAATTCCATTTTCAAACCCTTCCTTAGAAAAATTGTGTTAGTATGTTTTGATGATATACTAATCTATAGTAGGTCTTGGAAGGATCATGTTCAACATGTTGACAGGGTGCTCAAACTATTGGAGGAGAAACAATTATATGCAAAAGCCTCCAAATGTTTCTTTGGAGTACAAGAGGTAGAATATGTGGGTCATATTGTATTTCATGAAGGTGTTAAGGTATACCCTAGCAAAATTAAATCCATTAAGGAATGGAAAAGCCCCACATCCACAAATCATTTGCGAGAATTTCTCGAGTTGACAAGGTATTATCGCAAGTTTGTGAATAACTATAGGAGAATAGCATCACCTCTAACAACATTACTGAAGAAAGATGCATTTTCTTGGACTACAGAAGCAAAGAAGGCCTTTGAATATCTTAAAAAGGCAACGTTCCAAGCACCGATCTTAGCTACACCAGATTTCATGAAAATCTTTATTGTGGAATATGATGCCTCAAGAAATGGAATTGGTGTTGTTTTAATGCAAGATGGAAGACCCATTGCTTTCGAAAGTCATCCAATCAAAGGAAAGTATTTACAAAAATCTATTTATGAGAAGGAAATGTTGGCAATACTACGTGCACTTAAGAAATGACAACCTTACCTAATGGGAATACTCTTCAAGGTGAAAACGGATCATGATAGTCTTAAATACTTTTTAGAACAAAAATTATCTTCAGAAGAGCAACACAAATGGGTCACAAAGATGTTGGGTTATGACTTTGAAATCATCCACAAAAAAGGGAAGGAAAATTATGTTGCATATGCACTCGCGAGAAAGGATGAGGATGTGGAAGCATTGTTTTGTGCCATTTCTACTATCCAACCAAATTGGATAAATGAAGCAAGGGATGAATGGAAGAATGATGAAGAAGCATGGGAACGCATTCAAAAGTTGCAGCAAGATCCCAATACATATGATACATTTAGCTGGAAAAATGATTCGTTATGGTACAAATATCACTTATACCTCTGTAAGAATTCCCAACTCAAACAAAATATTCTTTTGGAATTACACAGCTCTCCCTTAGGAGGGCACTCGGGATTTTTATAAACTTATCACAGGGTTAAGAAGGAATTTTTTTGGGATGTCCTTAAATCTGATATTCAAAAGTTTGTCGCGGAATGTTTGATTTACCAACAAACTAAAGTTGAGACAGTTAAGACCCTGGGACTGTTACAACCTTTATCCATTCCAAGTCAATGTTGGGAGGAGGTTTTAATGGATTTTATCACAAGTTTACCCAAGTTCGAAGGAAAGAGTGTCATCATGGTGGTAGTTGATAGAATTACTAAGTATGCACACGTTTGTGCATTATCTCATCCATTTAAAGCCAGTACAATTGCTACTGCATTTATGGAAACAATTCAAAAGCTACATGGAAACCCAAAGATTATTGTCAGTGACAAAGATCCCATTTTCACTGGAAATGTTGGACAGAATTATTTTCTTGTTTGGGTACTCAGTTATCTCATAGCTCATCGTATCATCCCTAATCGGATGGGAAAACTGAAATAGTGAGCAAATGTTTGGAAGGATATCTTCGTTTCTTTGTATCTGATAAACAGATACAATGGGTCAAGTGTTTGCCTCTGGCTGAATGGTGGTATAACACTTCTTTCCATACTGCAGCAAAAATGACCCTATTTATGGCACTTTATGGATATCATCCACCATCCATCACATCCTATTTAAGAGAAAATTCTAAGGTTCAAGTAGTGGAAGATCACATTGAGCATCAACAACAAGTTCTCCAACTCTTAAAGGATAAGCTCACTTTGGCACAGAATAAAATGAAACAATAGGCAGATCAACATCGCAGCAAAAGAAGTTTTGATGGAGGTGACTAAGTGTTTCTACAACTACAACCATACAAACAAATGTCCCTCAAGCAAGCTAAGAAGAATAATAAATTATCACCAAAGTATTATGGTATGTACAAGGTGTTACAAAAGATTGGTACTATGGCATACAAAATGGAGCTTCCTGCATCTTCACGAGTGCACCCAGTTTTCCATGTGTCATGCTTAAAGAAGGTTATAAGTGACAAGTGTCGAGCAATAAAAAAGTGTCTTTTTAACTCCTAATTATCTTCACATTAATTGTCGACCGAAGGATGACTTTTTATTTCAAGAGTGTACTCAGTCTGAGGCGGCTATTTACTCAAGAGTAATGTTTTGCAGTATAGTGCTTAAAATCCAAAAGTAAATGAAAGCTGGAAACAAAATCTAATTGGAACAACAAGAAACTGAAATGTTCTAAACTAATCATTCACTCAAACAACCATCAATCGAGGATACAGTAGCAATAACTCATTCCTCTAGATATTGATGCAATTGAAATCGAACTGGAACAAGACAATCAATCTGGGAACGAGGAAGCAATAACCAATGTTCTCTACAGTTGACAGTCTTGCTTTAAAGCAATTAAAACAAAATAGAAATTGAACTAAAGCTTCCATTGAACGTAAATTAGGAAAACTATTTAAAAACAAACTCTTGCAATTAACCAACAGAAATGAACAGCAAAGTAAATGGACAACAAACTGTAATTAAAGGAATTAAACAACCAATCCTATTTAATAAATCTGAACAGCAAACTCTAATTAATGGAATCGAATAACCAATCCTATTGAACAACAATATGTAATGAATATCAATCAAACGAAACAGCAAATGGAATGAAACGATAATTGAAATAGAACAACATAACAATATAAGTAGAAAAGGATAATAATCTTTGTTATGATGGAAAAGAACAGCCACATGATTCAATCTCAACTTGTGCGATAAAACAATTTCATAAAATATTATAACAGCTCGCTACAAAAACATGAAATTGTAATGCAATGCAATTCAAAGAAATAGGAATTAAATCAAACCATCACACGGTGGAAATTGGAAAGATATAATACAGCAACAGCATACTCCACCAGAGGCTGGGCCCTTAGCCGCTAGCGGATGCTGCTGGGCTACTTTATATCAGGTGAATGAACAACAACTCCCAAGTCATATATTAATAATCAAACTGTGAAATCATTACAACAGCTGAAGCTTTGAGAATTACAACATGCAACAATCTCTTTTTCCTCGTATCCTATCATGAATCATGAATCCTTAATTTTGAATTTCTAATTCTGAATCCTCAATTCCTCAAATCATAATTCTACATTCTCTCAACCATCCTCAATTCTGAATCTCTAATCCTCCATCATTTTTCCATCCCCATCTCTGATCTCTATTTTCATTTAAATAGAGAGAGATCAGAGAGAAGTAACAATAGAATAATTACAACATGATTTCTATTACAAAATTAGATTGTTACCAACCAATTGATCAACAAGAAGATATATTTCCATCCAGCTTTCAAAAAGAGCAAGGCGAATTTGGCTTTGCAGATGAGATTTGGAGGACGGCCACAACAACAAATCTGAGAAAAGCATGCTCAAATAACCCTGTGTTTCTCTCAGTAAAAGCCTAATTTGGGCAAACCATTCTTTACTAAAATTAATTGGGTCCGTTCTGGACAAAACCCATGTTCCAGATTTTCCAGATTCTTCTTCATTTGCCTAGAATCTCAACCGCACAATTGTTACTTCTTATTCCACCGAATTTCTGAGTTGGCACTTTTAATGATCAAATCTTCAATCTAGAAATTATCTTGGAGGCTAAAAATGGTGAATAATGTTACAACCAATTTATTAAAACTATCATTGATAAAATCATGCAATAATCCATCAATTTATTAGAAATAAAGGAGAATAAATAATATTTTTACATAAGAGCATAAATCATTGTAAAATAGAATTATATAATAAATTATGATAAACGACTTGATGAAGAACGGTAGAAATGGGTGGAATAAGTGTTCAAAAGTGATAATAATAATGGCATATTAACGACCAAACAACAAGCTCCCAATTCAAACAATATTTCCAAAACTTAACGAGGAAGGAAAAATGATATTGAAACGTGAAGCTGCTACAGAAACAATAACTTGACAACTATGAAATCGATCAATTTCAGAGTATCTCATCAAGTGGAAGAACTTTCCCGCTAAAGAGTCCACATGGGAGGTTGCAAATTTTATACAGAAGCGTCCAAAACTACTGAAGCGTTGAGGACAACACTTTTTTGAAGGAGAGGGGCATGTTAGGTCCCTATACTACTAGTGGAGCCCCTTATTGTTTAATGCAACCCCCTTATTGTATTGTTCTGCCCATGTAGTCCCCATATTGTTATTATTATGCCCCTTAGAAGCCCAATATTTTTATTGTTGTGTCCTTATAATATTATTGTTATTTTGGCTCTGATTATACTGTGACCCCTTAGACTCCTATATATGGAAAGGAGGTCTTGTCATTTGTATCATCTAGGAATTGTTCATTTGTGTAATGTAAAGGAGGTTTCACCCTCAAAGAGGTTGATTTTGAGCTCGTTGATCTATCTCTTCTTCTATTTTGTGAGGTGGTTGTGTAACATGTAACTCCCAGTTTGATTCCACAAACGTGCTTTGCGGACTCAGATTCCATAACCTAGTTGATTTTGTTGATTTGACGTTACCCTATAGGGATTGTTGTTTATGTGGTTTTGCATAAATTTTACCTTTGATGATATTAATATGTTTCATGCTACTTTTTAAATTCTAGTTTTATTATCTCTTTTATAGTTTAAATATCTTTATGGCAATTTATTTCATGTTCACTAACTATTTGATAGAATGCCTCATCAGTTGTACATTACATGTTGCAAACTATTTGTTAAAATTCCTCAATGGATGTAGACTGCATGCTTACAAAATATTTGATAAAATACCTCAGTGGTTGTAGATTGTATGCTTGCAAACTGTTTTCCCAAAATTCCCCAATGGCTATAGCTTACATGGTTGCAAGAAAATTGTAAAAAAAAAAAAATCCCCAATGTCTGTAGTTTTTCATGTTACTAAACTGTTTGTAGGAATGCATCAATAAATATGGCATGTAGTTTTACTTGTGTGTGAAGTATTGGTATTATTGTGAGACAATTAAGAATGAGTTTATGTAATAATATACATGTTGAGAATCATTGAAGACATGATTAAGAATGCGATATCATGCTTGGAAAGGCCATTAAACATCATGGATTAACTATAGAGTTAAATTTTTATACATTTATAATGAATTGTTAGGAGTGAAGCATGACCAAATGTTTTGAGCAAGAGTTTAACTCAGAAATGTTGTAGATTGTTTGATAATAAAATGGAAGATTTTCTTACCTTTCAAAAATTTTATTACTGTACATAAAGTATCTTAAAGGGTGGTGGATTAAAGTAAGGGTGTCAAGTAATTAAGAAAAAAATATATCGTATTTTGTGTCTTAGTGTTCAATGGGACTTTTATTTCTCTATCATATTGATGGTTGGTAAGGTGGGACTTTACATAAAGTATAATGTTATGGTATGCAAGATATGTTAATTTTTTTTCTAAGTTGCATGATTATTATAATGTGGAAATTTGGAATTTATAACACCTATATGACATGTGATGATTATGGGACCCATGTTGAGGGTCAAGTATGGATGCATGATGTACATAATTTTTCATTTTCTTTAATGATAATATGCAAATGGATAGTTATGTAATTAAAATATATTTTTAGGCATTGACTATTTTTAGACATTGAATAATTATTGGATTGAATGACTATGGAAACCATGATGGGACTGATGTGATGAAGTAATACTATATTTTACTACTAAGTTAATGAATACATTGTTTGAGATATTTAGGAAAGAACAATATATTTTTAGAAGACTCCATTCCAACTTATGAAAATCTATTAGTGGTTAAGTACACATGATGGACATTCCCTAAAAGTCTCCTACAAATCCCTAGGGGAAAACAATAAGAAGGAAAATATTAACATAATGGGAGAGAAAGATTATGTTAATCACTTAGTTGGAGAGAAATACTAAGTGGGTTGAAATAAAGCACAGTGGGAGACAAATGTGTGCTTTAAAGAAAAATAAAAGAATCTTTTTTAGAAAAACTAAAACAAAAAGGCCTATGAAAAAGGTTCGCAGACCTTAAAGAAGGATGCTGCTACAAAATTGTTGGGAATAAATATACAAAATAAACCACCAAGGAATTAATGAGGTTGTTGATTCTAGTGGCAAGTAGATCTTAGCTCGGCGGGGAACTATTGGAGATAGTTCACAGTTGGGTGAACATGCTCGGTTCCTGAATAATTCACATACATCAACTACAGTTAGATGAAATTATGTTTATATTATGCTATTGATTTTGAAATCATCTAAAGATGTTTGATGTTAAAATAGATTGTAAGTTGCATGTCTCTAATCTATTGTATGTTTTCTAGTTCTGCATGCATGATCTATTAATTTATCTAAGCTACAATTTCGATGAAATAGATTGTGTATGTAAGTCTGCATAAGGAAATTAACATATTAGAAAATAATTATCTATATGCATGCGTAGAGTAAATAAATTGAAATATATATGTGATTGAAATAATTTGTATTAAATGTCCTATGGAGGCATCTCAATTGGTAATCTGAGATATGTGAAATCGTTGAAACTCGAGAGACCTAGGTTCAAATCCCCCTATTTGTGACCCGGTTTACAGAGAGGAGGAAAAACTGCAGACCCCAAGATGTTTACTAGTAGTTACGTGTCAGGCGGGTTGCTACATTCCTCTTGGTCAAAAAAATAAAAAGTAAAAAAAAATATTTCATATTAAATAAAACAATGAGCTATTAAACTCTAAACTCTTCACAAACTAGAGGAACATGGTCGGAGATAAATTCCATGAGTTTGAAAGTGATTGAAATTACCGTAGGAGAGAAATATAGTAATTTGCAAACAACACTAGTGGGAAAGAAACACTGGTGTAACCCCTAAATAATAGACAACATGCACTTGATACACTCTTTTATCATTTTGATGATTAGAGGGGTGGCACTCTTTAAGTACTTGTGGAAGTATTATGATTATTGATTCTACATATTAAACATAAAAATCCTTCATTCTGAAGGGAAAGGATTCCATTTTTGGGTTATTTAGAATGTTATATTATGATTAAAGGTTAATGTTCCAACAAGAGAAGAACACTTAGGATGGTGTTCTCTTTAGGGGGGGGAATTTGTAATATCCCTAGAGTGAGCTACCGTAAAAACTCTGGTAAAATGAATGTTGTTGAATAATTCAATATTATTAATTCTTATATGGATTTTACAAGAAGAATGTTCTTCTAATTCTTAATTACAAGAATATTACAAGAATTAATTCTTAATTCTTATATTGAGAATAATTTATATTTTTCTATGTAAATAAATTATATTTTCCAAATTGGTATATTTTATGAGTTTGAGAACTATTGAGTCACATTTTTAGAAAATTTATGTATAAGTGATATATTTTCCACGAGGCAAAAACAAATCTCCCTTGAAAAAAAAAACATTAGAGATTTATGGATGATTTATTGAGTGATTTTAGAATTTAGAAAAATATGATTTATGGAGTGATTTTAGAATTTAGGAAAAAAATGATTATGGGTGATTTACAGAATGCTTTTAGGATTTAAAAAATATATTGCATTTTCTTAATTCTACCTATTGTAAGCCTATGAGAAAATATGAGAACTAATGAGAAAATACATTTAGAATCAAGCCAAGAGAGAGGAAGGAGTGTTTTTGAATAAGTATGCGTACAAAATTGGTTGAATAAAATTTAGTTTGATGGGGAACTCAACATAGAATTGCTTCATCTCTTACTCGGCCATTGTCTGCTATAGTAGTATGGAATACATAATCGTTTCGACATATAATATCACGTCAGGAGTCTCATTGGGTTGAGAGATTTCAAGCATGAATAAAATTTAGTATGATGGGGAACTCAACGTAGAATTGCTCCATCTCTTACTTGG
This sequence comes from Pinus taeda, assembly GCA_000404065.3. NCBI lineage: Eukaryota > Viridiplantae > Streptophyta > Pinopsida > Pinales > Pinaceae > Pinus > Pinus taeda. The sequence continues at coordinate 44,039 of APFE030964466.1, read as the reverse complement.
CCATTGTCTGCTATAGTAGTATGGAATACATAATCGTTTTGACATATAATATCATTTCAGGAGTCTCATTGGGTTGAGAGATTTCAAGCATGCATTAAAAGATAAGTAACTATGCTCTTTGAAAATTATTGTGTTTGCGTATGGTACGTGAAGTAATAAGAATACAATTTATTTGCCTGAAAGTTTTCATATGATAAATATTTGAAATTATTTTATTGGAAAACCTCCATGGAATTTTTTGCATAGAGGAAAAAGCGTTTTGTGCATTTGATTCTTAAAAGATTTCATGGCTAAATAATTGTGTGAATTACATAAGTTATTGAAAGATAGGGTCCAAATATGTCTTTGTATCTCCCAAATCTTGATACATGTGTAAACAATGGAAGAGGTTTTCCTAAATGAGTCTATTCATGCCAAAAGACACTTTCATATTTGAAAAAATCATTGTCAACTTCTCTAAAACTGCACCCAAAGTTGATGACTAAAACAAAAAATTATTTAATATTTAAATATGGAAATATGGGCTGCAAAGATGCATTCGAATCTTCCAAACGTTGCAACCTATGTAAAAACTAAGAGAGGTTCTTTTTTTATGAACATGCTCCCAATAAAAACCTCTTTTAGTTTTCAAAAATTCATTTCCAGAAGTTCAAAAACCACACCCAAAATTGATGGCTAAAGCAGGAAAAACAAAGTAAAATGAAGTGTTATCATTTGATTTGTCAGTGTGATAATAATTGTTTATGTACCTATAGAGATAATTATTGTGTTAATGTCCTTGAAAAGAAAAGAGAAAAATTGCATACACAAACAAATAACTATTAAGTTTGATATTTCTTGAAAAGTGATAAGTTATTCGAATGCACAAAAATATAACAATTATGTTGATATTTCTTGAAAATAAATCAATTATTCACATGCACAAAAATAGAACAATTATGTTGATAATTGTTGAAAATGAATAATGTTATTTAATTTAAAATATATCCAAGGATGTTATCATGATGCATATGCATTAAAGTTTTAAAGATAAATATTGGAATCCTAAAGAGAATATGTGCTTTTGTGCATAGGAATAATATCTAGTATATTTGATTTACTGAAAATGAATATGTTATTTTACATGTATGAGAAGCTTGAGTCATCCAAAAAGAGATAAGTAATTGTTTTTAGAAAGTTCACATAAAACCTTTGCATAAAAGACAATGGGTTGTGTTATTTGAGAAATATTTGTTATTCTTGTTATTTCTTGAGGAAATATTACAAATTTGTCTGATGTGTGAAATGATAGGAAAATATTTTGTATTGCATGCATCGTAGCTAGTGAGTTACCTAACTTTTGGAAAAATAATAATTAGTGTATTAGATTCCTTGGAAAATAAATATATATGTTTGTATGCAATGCAATGTTTATTGTGTTATAACTCTTCAAAAAGAAGAGAAAAGAAAAAAACATGTCCTTGTATACATTATTGAATTAGATTCTTGGAGAGGAAAACTAGTAATCACATGCTTTATTGTGTTAAGATACCTTAGGAAGATTATTTAGAGAAACATATACACTTGCATGCATGGAAAAGTATAGTTTTGGTATTTTCTGAAGAAAATGAAGGTGCAACCACATAATATTGATTGTGTTAGCCTTATTTTGGGAAAAATAATATATATTTGCACACCTAAAGGAAGTAGCTCTCTTCTGGGAGAAGATTATGTATAGTTATTGGGTTAGATCTTTTGATAAGAGGGAAATGTCTCTTTGTGTGCATGTAAGAATAAATGTTATGCATTTGATCCCTTAGAAAAGAAATGTGTTTATTTTTCCATGTAAGATTTAGTTAGTTTCCTCTAGAAAGAAATATATGTTTTACAAGCAAGAAGAATAATCTATCATGTTCTTTTATGTTGGAGAGGACAAGTACTAAGTTGCATGCAAGGAATTATACCTATTATGTTAACATTGTTTGGAATAGAGCTTGCATTTTATTACATAATAGCCATTGTGAATAACTCTCATGCGGAAAAGATGTTTTGGAAAAGAACATGCATTCACTTGCGTAAATATAAAATTTGTTGCGTCAATCCCTTTGGAAAAGAAAACATAATAGTAGGAACAAAGAAAATTGGTTGTTGGTCTAGTTGTCTTGAAAGCTTGTTATGAATTTGCATGTACAAGAACAATATCTAGTATGTTAGCTTTCCTTTGGAAAGAATAAAAAATTGCATGCAATATTATGTTAGCATTTTGTTCGAAAAATGATGCTTGATAGTGATTTGATTGTTACAAATCCATGCACAATGATGTTAAATAAAGCATTTCCTGACATTTTATTTATGTTTTATGCATGCACACAAATATAGGTTGAAGTTTCACTAATAAAGTTTGATTATTGGCTTATTAATATTTTATCTAATCATTATATCAAGTGTGTCGACAATATCAATGGCAGGAAAGGATGGTGACTTGTGCAAAGGATAGTTCACATTTAACATTGTGGCAGATAAAGATTTGTTGGTCCATGCAGAATAACGAATTCCAACTACAAAATGAACCACTAATGGAAAAAATCAGACCAAAAAGACATAGAGATTGAGGATTTGTGGGTAAATGATATCATGTTGATTGTAATAGCTCATAGCTAGTTATGTTGCGTCTAAGATGATTTTTTTATGTAATATTTAATGGCAGTGGTCAAGGAATGGACACCCTTATAACCATTCAGTGAGGGGTGAACACCCTCACAAGAATTTAATAAGAAAATTAAACGTTTGCTAGTTTTCACCCTACGAGGTTTCCACGGTATATTGGTGTATAATGATGTGATTGTTCATTGTTCCATTTTTATGATGTTAATTCCTTTCATGATGTGATGTTTATTTTTATGAAATTAGCTCACAAAAAGATAGAAAAGAAAGATCAACACCTTGGAATTCAACCTCTTCGAGGGGGCAACCTACTTTACATTACACAAATAAACAATTCTTAGATGATACAAATGACAAGACCTCCTTCCTATATATAGGAGTCTAAAGGGTCATAATATAATCAGAGCCAGCATAACAATAATAATGTAAGGGCAAAATAATAACAATATGTGGACTACATGGGCACAAAAATATAATAAGGGGGTTGTACTAATAACAATAAGGGGTTACACTAGTAGGATAGGGACCTAACATGCCCCTCTCCTTCAAAAGGTGTTGTCCTCAACGCTTGAGTAGTTCTTGATGCTTCTATATAAAATTCTTGTCCTCCCATGTGGAATCTTTAGCGGGTAAGTTCTTCCACTTGATGAGATACTTTGAAATTGATCGATTTCTTAGTTGTCGGGTTCTTGTTTTTGTGACTGCTCTAGGTTCCAATATGATTTTTCCTTCCTCGTCAAGTTCTGGCAATATTGTTTGAACTGAGATCTTCTGCAACTTTTGAATGAGTGGCCACAATTCTTCGTCCTTCTTCCATTATCCCTTTCTTCGTGTATCCAATCTAGTTGGATAATAGAAATAACACAAAACAATGATTCCACATCCTCATCCCTTCTTGAGAGTGCATCTGCAACAACATTTGGCTTCCCATTTTTGGAGATGATTTCAAAATCATAACCCAACATATTTGTGACCCATTTTTTCTTTTCTTCTAAAGATAATATTTTTTCTAAAAAGTATTTAAAAATATCATGATCCATTTTACCTTGAAGTGTCTTCCCATTGGGTAAGGTCGCCATTTCTTAAGTGCATGTAGTATTTCCAACATTTCCATCTCATAAATAGCTTGCTTGAGATGTAGCTGTAAAAATACCCAATCACCTACATCAAAACATTTTTCATTGTGATGTTGATCTACCTGTCGTTTCATTCGATTCTGCACCAAAGTGGTGTTATCCTTTAAAAGTTGGATAACTTATTGTTGATGCTTGATTTGATCTTTCACTACTTGAACCTTTTTCTTCTTGATATGTCCTTCTATCTTTAGAGTTTGAGGAGTGGTAATTTCTTCCAATGCTTTACAAGAAATGGTTGGATTCATTTCTTGATGCTCGATGTGATCTTTCGCTTCTTGAAAAATTTTCTTCTTGATATATCCTTCTATCTTGATAGTTTGAGGAGTGGTAATTCCGGCCAATGCATTACAAGATATGGTTGGATTCATTTCTTCTTTCTCGATGTGATCTTTCACTTCTTGAACCTTTTTCTTCTTGATATGTCCTTCTATCTTGAGCGCTTGAGGAGTTGTAATTATTTCCAATGATTTACAAGATATGTTCAGATTCATTTCTTCTTTCTCTGGGATTGTTTCCTGGTGTAAATCCTCTTCTTTTGATGTTTCTTGATCCTTTTCTTCCTCCTCTTCACAATCTATGTAAAATAATTTCTTCTCAGCACACTTATGACCTTTACTGTATTTGCTATCACAAATGTAACAAAGTCATTTTTCTATTTTTTCTTACAATTGTTGTCATGTAAACCTTGTAGGGTGTGGAAGGTTAGAAGAAAAACCACTTCCATATTTATAGTTGCGAGTGGTAGGATTCCTTATTTCAATAATTCCGCTTTCAATTTTTCTTTCCAACCTGAATTCCTTCTCCAGTGAATCAAGTTCCTAAAGACGAACCTCATGTTGAATGTTATCCTTTAGTCCCTATGAAGACATCAATCCTTTTCTTCTCTGGAATATCATTTACCCTTATATTCAATTTTTTGAAATCCTCAATGTGCTCTACCATTGAACCCTTTTGCTTGAGATTTATCAATTGGCTAAAGAAGGTGTTACTCTTTGTTTCCTCATAATGTGTTATCATTTCTTCCGTGAAAATTGACCAAGTGACAAGTGCTTTACGAGAACACAACCCTTTATACCATAAAAATTGATCTAGTTCTAAATATGAAGATGCAATACGTACCTTTTGTAACAGTTGCACCTCATGTAGATAAAATTATTGCTCCATCTGTAGTATCCAATTTACCAAATCCTTGCCATCAAACTTCCTCATATTGGATTTTCTTGGTTTTAGGAGCTCAATCTTAAAATGACTGTAACTCTGTAAATTCAGATCTTCCAATTCTGAAATCGCAACCTATAGTAGCCCTCTGTGTCCTCTTTCCAATGCCACCATTCTGATCGAAATTGGATTCTCCAAGAATGATTTATGCACAATATCCCACGATGACCTGAGTATAGACTTTTTTAGTAGAGCGAACTTGTACAATGTGCCGCGGGTCACTATTTCAACCTTAGTACCTGAAACTCATATACAAAAAACTACAATCTGTCCTCTTTCTGTAACTTCTTAGGAAAATTCAATCTGATGCTCAGAGAGAAAGTTATGACGATTTTCCCAAGGTGACCTGTTTGGAATGTAATTCGGGGGTCTTCAAAAACCCTAACTTCCTCAGATTATATCTCCGAACATATAGTGAGACAGGATCTGAAATTCAGAGCCAAGGTTCAGAACGATTTCTTCTCAAATGTGTTGTTGTTTTAGCTTATGCAACTTCGTAGAGAAAGCGTTATAGCGAACATTCCACAATGACCTATTTTAGATGAAATTTTGAATCTTGCAAAAAGCCTAACTTTCTCAAATCATATCTCCGAAAATATAATGCGACATGATATGAAATTCAGACCCAAGCTTCAGCAAGATTTCATCTCAAAAGTGTTTTTTTCGCTTTTGAAACGTCGTAGAAAACAAGTTATATCGAAAATTCCACAATGACCTCTTTGGAGCAGCGAAACCCTAGAATCCAAAGCTTTGATACCAAATTTTATGAAACTAGCTCACAAAAAGACAGGAAAGATAGATGAACGCCTTAGAAATAAACCTCTTCGAGGGGGCAAGCTCCTTTAAATTACACAAATGAACAATTCTTGGATGATACAAATGAAAAGACCTCCTTTCTATATATAGGAGTCTAAGGGATCATAATATAATTAGAGCCGACATAAAAATAATAATTTAAGGGCACAATAACAACATTAGTGGGCTTCTATGGGGCATAATAATAACAATATGGGGACTACATGGGCACAACAATATAATAAGGGGGTTGTACTAATAGCAATAAGGGGTTACACTAGTAGTATAGGGACCTAACAGAAGGATCCACAAACTATGGTGCCAGCTTGGCACATGATCCAATCCGCAAGGAGCTCTTCTTCGGTTCAATGCGCAAGTAAAATTGTTCCCCACTTGGAAATCGAACAACCAGTTCCTATGTGCATAACTCTTCTGCCTATCCTGTGCTGCCTTGAGATTATTCTTGATCACCTACATCTCATGTTCCATGTCTGCCAACATATTTGGCCCAATCAATACTTTGCTACTCGGATCACTCCAACTAATGGGAGTGTTACAACTCTGCCCATACAATGCCTCAAGAGGACTCATCCTGAATGACTCCTGATAACCGTTATTGTATGTGAAATCTAACAAATGCAGATACTCTTCCCACTTCTGATGTTGATGCATCACATACATCCTCAACATGTACTCTAAGATCTTGTTGACCCTCTCTGCCTATCCATCTGTCTGTGGATGATAAGCTGTGATGAATGGCAACTTTGTGCCCAAGCCTGAAAATAACTCCTTCCAAAACTTGGAAGTGAACTTTGCATCCCTGTCTGACACAATCATCTTCTAAACACCATGTAATCTAACCACATCTCTGATGAACACTTATTCCACATCACTAGCTAAGAACGTAGACTTAACCAGAATGAATTGTGTAAAATTTGTTAACCTATCCACAATGACCATGATGGAATCATGTTGCTTCACTATCTTCAACGATCCCATAATGAATTCCATGGATTTGACCTCCCATTAGGTCATTCTGGAATCGCAATCGACTGTAGCAATCCACGTGGATGTTTACACTCTACCTTCACTCACTGAAAATCAAAGCATCTAGCCACAAACTTTGCTACATCCCTCTTCAAATTTGGCCAATAGTAATATCTCTTCATTATTGTCAGTGTCTTCTTATAACCTGAGTGACCTGAATATGGTTTTGCATGAAACTCCCTCGAGATCACCTTCTTGAGTTCACTATTATCCGATACACATATCATGTCTTAGAACCTGACCAATCCATCTGCTGTAATACGATAGTCCATGTTGTGTGCACCTACACCTATACTTGTATTTGCACATGTACCTATACATGTACTACCATCTATACCTATACCACTACATGTACATGTACCTACACTAGTACCTGTACCATGACCTGTACATGTACCTGTACTATCACCTTGTAGTAACCTGTGCATAATCTCCATATACTTGACATCCTGCTATCCTTCCTGCAAGATCCTATCCTGTAATTCCATTCCATAGGAGCTCACAGTTTCCAAGTGATGTACATGTACCCGTCTGCTGAGAGCATTTTCCACCCTGTTCTCTTTACCTTTGATGTACCTGATCTCGAAATCAAGCTCGATGATTGTGGCCAACCATCTAGCCTACCTGGCATTCAGATTCGGTTAGTCAAACAAACACCTCAACCCAATGTGATCACTCATAAACCTAAACCATCTTCCAAGAATATAGTGCCTCCACATCTTCAGTGCATGTAGAATCGTTTCTAACTCAAGATCTTGTGTCGGGTAGTTCTGCTTGTGCTTGTTTAGTTTCTGTGACTCATAGCATACCACCTATCCATCCTACATAAGGAATCCACCAAATCCTCTCTTGAAAGCATATCTGCACACTACAAAATCTTTGTCCAGATTTGCAATCTGTAGTACTAGTGCATGTGTCAACAACTGCTTAAGCTTCTCAAAGCTAGATTCACACTCCTTTGTCCATTCGAACTTCTTACCTTTCCTTTGCATGATGTAATGGGATAAGCAATCTATGAGAAGTTCCTGATGAACCTCCTATAATAACCTGCCAGACCCATGAAACATCTCACCTCATCCACATTCTTAGGAGCTACCCACTCTATGATGGCCCTTATCTTCTCTAGATATTCTGCAATGCCCTCCTTGGATACCGTATGCCCCAAGTAGTGTACCTCAGTGTGAAAGAAACTACACTTGTTGAGCTTAGCATACAACTGATGCTCTCTCAACAACCTCAATACTATTACTAAGTTCTCGACTTGCTCTTCCTCATTTTTAGAATATAACAATATATCATCAATGAACACAATAACAAACTTATCCAAATATGGATGCAACACATTATTCATAAAACACATGAATGTAGTTGGAGCATTAGTTAAGCTAAATGGAACAATAACAAACTGATAATTCCCATACATGGTCCTGAACGCAATCTTGTAAATGTCTTCCTCTTTGATGTGTACTTGATGGTATTCGTATCTCAATTCAATCTTTGAGAATATTGTTGCTCCCTTCAACTGATCGAAAAAGTCATCAATCCTTGGCAAAGGGTACCTATTCTTGATAGTCACTTTTTTCAACTGCCTATAATCAATGCATAATCTGAGGGTACCATCTTTCTTCTTCACAAACAATATCGATGCACCCCATGGTGATACACTTGGCCTAATGTATCCCTTGTCCAAAATTTCCTTCAACTACAATTTTAACTCAACGAACTTAGGTGTGCTCATCTTGTAAGGTGACAACTCTGTAATGTCCTTAGGAAATACATCTTGAAACTGCTGCAACACTGGATATACTTTCAACACATCTACATCCTCAACCTTCTTACCCTTATCACTAGAAATGTGTACTATAAATAGCTTACACCCTTTCTTGTAGCTATGCTTCGCTTGCATAGCTATCACCATCCTAACTAATGTTGCTTTCTTCTTACCTTGCAAGACTCTTGGTTCTCCATTGTCATCAACACACTCAATAGATTTGTCATAGCAATCAACCTTGGTTCTATGTAGATACAACCAATCCATGCCCAGTAACATATTGTATGATCCCAATGGTAACACATTCAAATGTGTTGTTGTAGGCATACCATTTAAATCAAATAAGCAAGCTCTTACCCAATGATGAACTTGCTTCTTTGTACCTATAACCAACTGCACTAACCAAGACTCTGCATGCAATTCCTTATTCAAACCACACGTATCCACCAAGTCAGGACTAACATAGCTATAGTTAGATCCAGAGTTGATCAAAATATAAATAACTTGATCACAAAGCTTACTATCCATCTCAATAATAGATGCCTGGGGTTCTACTTTCCCGTTGTCCACTACTGCATAGATACATGGAATACTCTTACCAACATCTCCAACAGTCTGCACCTCGTGTGCACTGTATATCTTAGGCCTTCCACCTTTATGTTGCAAACAATCTGTTCTAAGGTGTTTCTCACCACATGTCCAACACTCCAACTGACCAGTGCCCTCACCTCTATTTTGTTGTTGTTGATGTTGTGACCCATGTCCCTATCTAGTTGCATTAAATATCTTTCGGGGAGCCACATTTTCTTTCCCATCTGCATGTTGAGGGCTTGTCCTCTTAAGCTACCATTTACCTCTACCTTTGTCTTTTCCCTTCCATCCATGCTAAGATTCATTCTTATGCTTTGATTGCTCATAGCAATGCTTCAGTTTCCCAATAACTTCCTCAAGTGACTGAGGCTCATCATACTCAATCTGATCTCTAAATACTAATGGAAAACAACTAACAAATATTTGAACTTTAGCCTTCTCATCAGTAAGATACAGTACATACCTCAATAGTTCTAGAAACTTGGTCATGTACTCTTCGTTTGTCATTGATCCCATATTTAACTCATAGAATTCTTTAGCCTTACTATCATAGTACCTTTCTTTCAAGTACTTCCTGAAAAGCCTCTTGAATTCCCACCAACTCAAGTAATCTTTCTTGATGTCTCTAACCCACTTAACATCTTCCCACCAGATGTCTGCTTTACCTTTCAAGCTGAAGATAGTTATTCTAGCCTTCATGTTATCTAT
>APFE030964466.1:19130-29130 GCA_000404065.3 Pinus taeda | reverse complement strand
ACATAACTATATATAATAATGCATAGTCTAACTTCAGACAAAATGAACTTTTTCAAATTAACTTTCCTCTTCAAATTAACTTTCCTCATTAATTTTAATGAAAATCGAGAATATATATATATTATATATATAAAATAAAAATAAAAATAAAATAAATAAATAAATAAAATAAGTAATAAATAAAATTAAATAATAAATAAATAAAATTAAAAAAAAAAAATAAAAAAAAAAAAATCTTAAGTCATTTAATTTATAAAATTTGAGTGTCTTACGGTTTTAGGGTGTTAAATTCATTTATGTATTCAAAATTATAATTTAAACAATAAAAAATCACAATTATACTTAAAATTGTATTGTCAAATTTGGATGAAAAAAGTTATTTCATCTATAAATTAGACTATAATGTATAAATTAAAGTACCACTAAAAATGATATTCAAATATAACACAAAAAAATAAAAAATTATAATTAAAGTCATATTACAAGTGATATAACAAAATCATTTATGATACGTTCTCAAAAAAATGAGAAAGATTATTTTTTACATTTTCATCTTTCCAAATTAGATTTTTCCACCACTCAACCTCTCCAACTATTTGCTGCAATCTGGATAGTTTCTCCAATCCTCTTGGAAATATCTGCAACAAAGGAATCCCACCTATCTGCAAACATTTAAGATTAGGCATTGTGTTGTCATCCCACATGTCATGGGGTCCCACCATATCCTCTACCTTCCCACAGTCTATCAGATTCAACTTCTCCAACATTGGAAAGTCACTACTCCCAAACTATAACTATGTTAGCTCATTGCAATTGTATATTAGAATTTCCCTTAAATTAGATAACTTCTCTAATACCAATATTCTTAGAGATGGACAATTAAATATGTTGAAATGTTGAAGTTGTGGCATTACTCCTTCATTGATCACACCAGAAGGTCCCACTATAGTTGGACAATTGTATAGCTGATTAAGGGTAAAGTCCTTGAGCATCGGAAGACCACCAATCTCAATTTCCAATGCTTCAAGCTCGATGCAATCTTCGATCTTTAAGTTATTTAAGCCTTAATGATCTTGACTTAATGCAGAGAAGCTAGGCCTTCATGATCCTGACTTGATGCCGAGGTCTTTGGAAACTAGTGCCTTATGATGGTGTCTTTGATGATTGCAAAGGAGTTGTAGGATGTCTGATACGGTTTGGAGAAGTTGTAGAAGGTCTAACAGGGTTTGGAGATGCTTACAAGTGAGGTTTTGGGCAAAAAGAGGGTTGAATATAGGGTAACACGGATAATGAAAGGGAAGCATGCATTATAATTCACCCTAGCAGGCTTTTCACTTGAGTTATAATGGGATTCTTGAATGAATAGGGTGTCTTATAGCCTGTAGGGTAAGACAATGAAAAACAACCACTCGAAAACCAATGCATTTCCTGTCATATTTCAAAGAAGCTTTGAAGAGAGTGGTTGATTTAGTCACACATTGATCATCTGTTTGGATTGATCTGGAATTTTAGGACATAGCTATTAATATCCAAGTGTTGGAAAGATGTTTGGTTGATGGAGGAACACATTCTCCTATTTAAGAGAGCATAGAAGACCTGCAAAGTGAGATGGGACAAAGCGATGTATACCTAGTTTAGATTGCAAATATTATGACAAAGAGGAAAATTATGCTATACACATAGCAAGGAGATAAATTGCAAGCAAAAGAGCTATAAGTGATGGAGTGTTATACACCCATGCATTGGATTAGAGATTAAATGGCTAGTTTCAGACAGAGGTCGAGCTAGTGTGACAATGTGCATAGATTGATGACATTATAAAGCTTATTGGCTCTATTATTTTTATATAGCTAACCTTGTGCTTGTAGGGTTTGATTAGCAGAGATAGAACTACTGGTATATTGTTTGAGATGTCATATGGCTGAGTTTTATATGTCTAAAAATTATGAACGCCATATGTATGTGAGGGCTTGTATTCTGGTGTGATTTATATGTTTGATCCATGAGTGGCAAAGTTTCTTTTTAGACAAAGTGCTTGTATCTTGTGAGTGGTTCAATTATATTCTATAGTGTATAATGTGGCATTTGTCATGAGTTTTTGTTAATGGGATGTTGTATATGGAAGAGTGAGAGAGTAATGTTACTGTTTGTTAAGAGGTTATGAGATTCATGGTGTTGAATTGATGTGAGAGTAGAGATTGATTGAGACAGTATTGTTGAGAGTTGAATTGTAGTGAGTGATTGATGTATTCATTTAATTGTTTCTATTGGGGTCTATTTTGAAATATTTTGAAATGTGGCCCTAGAGAGAATGAGGAGGTTGGGGCCACCAAAAAGTGGTGGCTTGCTAAGATAGGAGTAGTGGCTCCTTATTGGTGGTGGCCAACTAAATGTTGTAAAAGAAATTATTTGATTAATAGAGGAAAGAGAAATAGAGCAACAATAGTAAGGTGGTTTTTGTCCCTTTGAGGATTCCATTAGAAATATCTTGTTTCTCATTGTGCATGATTATTTTATGTGTCATGGCTCTTATGTGTTGATTCTTGATGTAGTTGCATGTTCAAATTTTCTGCTTATATGTTGGGTTATTGATTGTTTAATATATTAGCGAAAAGGTTTTAAAGTTGCTTATTTGCTATCAATACTGATTCACCCCTCACTCTCAGTAGTGACCTGGTTTCCAACATTAGATTCCTTTTTCATGCATTTTCAAACTGAGATCGGTTTTGTTCTCCTTCTATATTTCTTCTACTTCTTCCTTTTACTCACTGCACTAATCAAAATCCTTATACACCACTTATGTGCTCCTCTGCTTACTTTCTTCAAACTACATTCTTGCTCTTCGTACCACATAACCACTTTTATATTTGTGGATGACCGCCGATGTTGTGCAACTTCACAGCTCTTTCTCTAACTTATTTATACTCGACTAAATGAAAAATGGAAGGCTGACACACAATCTGGAAAATTGTATTACTCTTTTCATTTTCATTGGTAGAAATCCAATTCAAATGATCGAGATTCTTATTTTTAGAGCCCCTTGGCTCCTTGAGGGCTTAACTTTATATTCATGAAAACTTGCAACATGACCATGTTCCAAAAAATCCAAATCCAAGTCCACTTAAATGTAACAAATTATTGATATTCTGGATTTTTCATATACCCAGATTATTAATTCCAGCTTTAGAGGCTTTGTCATCATCCCCATGCACATTAGTGAACATCCCTTGCTTTCTACACACAAATTCTCTTCATTTTTTTTTATTGTATTTCACGAAATTTTGTGAATCATATCGACAAATTCATGGATGAATATTATAAACATCTAGACGTGAAATATGAGCATACCTTTTGATGAGATTTGTATAAATCCCAATAGATCTCATAATTGTAGAGAGTAGGTAGTTCAACTACCAATTCCCATCAAACTACTTTCTTAGAAATTAAATATTTAAATGACTATAGAATTATGGAAAACAATCATTTTAGTGAGGACAAGATTCCAACCATTCTGCCATGCTAGCCCTTACTCATGATTCACGCTTCACATAGTTACTCATCCCTTTTATTAATTATTTGGACTTTTTCTTAAAACAAAATAAAATACATGTGGTTGTTGCTTGAACCAGGTCAGCGTTTACATGTCTCTACAAACAACATTTATTTCATTAATTACAATATCAACTAGGATTTAAAATGGGAGTATTACATTTTTGTGATTAATATCTTTTAAGCAATAAGATATTTTTAAAATATTTTAATGATACTTCTAAATATTGTGAAAGTGTACAAATATATTTATAAATTCCCATAAATATTGGTATAACTTAATATTTCATTATTTTTTATTTTGAAAATAAGAATATTAAAATATATCTTATTTATTTTTTAATATATAATATATAATATAATATATATATATATATATATATAATAATATATATAAATAATTAATAAAATTTGATACATTATAATAGAAATTGCTCAGTAAACTTTGGATTGATTGTGAATAGGTGCATTGTTAACACACTCCTTGCAATAGGTCACTAGTTCAAATCCCTACTAGTGTTAACACTTGATTATGAAGCATCCACATATTCTCAAGAGAGGCAAGGAGATTAGTGGAAATTGACTTCCTCTAATCAAAAGAGAAAAATGAGAGAAGCACTTGAGATTATGAAGCATCCACATAATCTCAACAGGGACAGAGGGAACCTGATTAGTGGAAATTTGCTTCCTTTTAATCAAAATAGAAAAATCAGAGAAACACTTGAGATTATGAAGCATCCACACAATCTTAATCGGGACGGAGGGAAAGAGATTAGTGGAAATTGACTTCCTCTAATCAAAAGAGAAAAATGAGAAAAGCACTTGAGATTATGAAGCATCCACATAATCTCAACATGGACAAAGTGAACAAGATTAGTGGAAATTGGCTTCCTCTAATCAAAAGAGAAAAATCAGAGAAGCACTTAAGATTATGAAGCATCCACATAATCTCAATAGGGACAGAGAGAACGAGATTTCTTCTAGTTGTGCTTCCCAAAGTATAGTATCAAAATATATTTTTCTATCTTTTATCTTTTTTATATTTTCTAAGATTAAACTATATTAGATTTAATTAACATTTTTAGTCCTTAAGATTTATACTCTATTTACATTTTAGTTATTCAATATTTATTATGAATAATTAATAAATAAATAAATTATTATTATAGTAATAATTATTTTTTGTAATTAAGTAAATAAATAAAATTATAATAATAATTATTAATGATTATTTATTTATAATAAATAATTATTTATTATTATAATAAATGGATAATAATTATTAATAAATAAATAAAATTTTATTAATAATTAATTATTATTATTAGTTATTTTTTAATTTCTATTGCATTATTTAGGTTTAGATTTTATAATTTAGGACTTTAGTATTTTTTTTGAATAATAATTTTGTTCATTTAGTATTTATTCATTTTTTTTGGCTGTTTGAGTGTTTACTGTGGGGAATCCGAACTATCTTTTTTTAAAACATAGACTACAGAAAATTGAAATCTAATTGTAAGTTTGGTGGGACTATATCTTCATCAAGTTCAATATATCACCCCAATTGGAGTAGCGAATTAAACCATCTTTTTTTAAACAAAGACATCAGAAATTTGAAATCTAATTGTAAGCTTGGTGGGACTACATCTTCATCACTTCCAATATATCACCCCAAATTCCAATTGATGTAGGGAATTAAACTAATAACTTCACATCAAAAACTGTCTTAACAAAACACTCCATCCAAAACCCCATAAACATAATTATTATTAACTTTAATAATGTTATAATTGATAATTATTATTGACTTTAATAAAAGACTTTCTAGAAAATAAATATAAATTATTAAATAAATTAACTTAAATAAATTATAATTTTGTTTAAAATAACTGCTATTACTTTAAAATAATCATTAAATAAAAATTAAATTATATAAAAATAACATTTAAACATCACACATTGTCATTAAGAAATAACATTTAAATAATGTTAAACACAAAATATTTCACACTTTCAAATTAATAATACTACAATTTGTATGAGGTATAACAAAACATTTATGATAGTAATTGTGTACACATAAAATCTCCTGAAAAATTGTGTACACATCAATATTCAATAAAAAAAGAAATGTGCTAGTCTATTTTTCACATTTTCAGCTTGCCAAATTAAATTTTGCCACCACTCAGCGTCTCCATCTATTTGGAGCAACCTGGACAGTTTCTCCATTCCTCGAGACAATCTCCTCACTAATGGACAACTTAATATGTGCAATGATCTAAATTGAGACATTGTGTTTTCATCCCACATCATAGGGTCCCACCATATTCTCTACCTTCGGATTGTTATACAGAATCAACGTCTCCAACGCTGGAAAGCCGCAGCTCGCCACCGCTAACTCCCTTAGCTCATTGCAATGGTATATACCAATGTCCCTAGACTAGATAGCTTTTCTAATACCAATCTTCTCGATGAACAATCAACTATGTTCAAATGTTGAAGTTTGGGCATTACTCCGTCGTTGATCACACCAGAGGGTCCCACTATAGTCTCACACTTGTGTAGAAAACTAAGCGCCAAGACCTCGAGCATGGGAAGACCGCAACTCTCAATTTCGAGTGCTTCAAGCTCCCCCAATCCTCGATCCTTAACTTCTTTAAACGAGGCAATTTCCTCGTCCTCAATCTCTTCAACGAACTACAGTCAAATATAACTATATCTTCGAGTTGGGGCATTGTTTCTTCACTTCACAAAATAGAAACAGATGATCCCACCATCATGCTTTCTAATTTGCTCAGACCCCAAAGGCTGAAGCTCTTCAACATTGGAAAGCCCCCGCCTACGATTCCAGGAAGCTCCCTAAGTTGCTGACAGTCACACAATTCTAAAACTCTCAGGTTTTGAAACTGAGGAATGCAGCTGGGTAAACTTACCGCCTTATAATGAATGAGTGTAAAATGTTCCAACTTGTTCAGATTATCCATGTTGAAGGGAAAAATATGCTCCTCTCACACATCATCTCTATCTGCATCGTAGACGCAGCTTACCTCCAACCTTCTTAGCTCCTTCCATGTAGTCGTTGTACTTTCTATATTTTTACATTCTAGCCTTGCCGTCAGCTCCATCAGACACTAGAGATTTGCAATATCCTCCACACTCATAGCACAACTATGCAGCAGTGGCAAGAACAGCTTGTTCAATGAAGTGAGGTGAGAGATACCATGCGGAATCGGCATTAAGCTATCACATCTTTCTAGGTTGAGATGCTTTAGATTTCTGAGATTACCGATGTTGTCCGTCAATGAATATAGAGAAGTACAATATTGAAGATTCAAAAATCTCAGACGAGAAAGATTACCTGTACTTGCTGGGAAAGTCTGCAAACTGTAGCAGCCAGTCAACTTCAGAAATTCAAGTTGTTCAAGTTGCCCCAGTGATGTTGGCAACGATGTTATTGAGATGCAGTGAGAGAGATCGAGAACCTTGAGAGACGACATGGCCGTGGAGAGAAATCGTTGAGGAACCTCTCTAATGCTTTCATTGTTGGCCAACACCAAACTCACAACTTGTGACTCGTGAGCAAATGAGATCTGTGGGGAGATCCTGAATATCATTATGACCAACCGATATTCGTTTGCAATCCCTAATCTCATCTTCACTAGGGAAACTTTGTAAATGTTGAGCTGTGGCAAACAACCACTTCTCCTCACTTCGGCCTATATATATTGCCAGGTCGCGCAGCACATCGTGAACTTTTACTCGCTTCCCCGAATTCCTTTCAACCCACCTGTCGTGGCTTAACTTTATAGTCTCTACCTTCCCACGATTACCTTCAGCAACATGTTCGAACAAGCACTGATCTACCAGTACATCAATGTACTCGTGCCCGGCATCCATTTGGGTGATCAGCTTTTCTGCGCTCCACATTTCTAACAACGTCTCCACACGAATCTCTGCATCCTCAGGAAACACAGCGCAATATAAAAAACAAATCTTCAAGTTACGAGCAGGCAAATCGTCATGGCTCCATTTTAGCCTTTTGTACAGGTCTCTATCAATGATGCCGAAGGCAGGATCTGCAATTCTCATGAGAGTCAAAGCACGCCTCCACTCATCTTTTGTGTTTTTCCGCCTCATTGCTGCAGCAACTGTGTTTAGGGCCAATGGCAAACCTCGACACTCGGAGGCATTTTCTCTAGCTATACCCTCTATATTATTCTCCCTTGGAAGAACCCCATCTGTAAAAACTTTTGTCCTAAATAACTCCCACCCTGCTTCTACGGACGGGGGTTGTATCTTCAATGTGTACTCTTCGCTTGCCTCCGTCGCGAAGATCACTTCTCTGCTGTGACTGGACATTAAAACCTTGCTACACCTATGATCCCCGAATTTGATGCCAACTTCATCAATGAGATCAATTGGACGCCACATATCATCACAGATCAAAAGGAATTTCTTCTTTGCCAGCGATTCTGACAATTTCATTTTCCTTGTATCCCTGTCAGAATGCCCTCCAACTTTAAATCCAGAGTGTCAGAAATGGAGGCCTGCAATTTTTCAATCTGACAGTGATGAAAAATTGTAAGCCAAATTACTGCATCAAAAATACCTCACCTCTTTGAAGTTGTTGTAGACCAGTTTGAGTAGGGACGTCTTGCCGACGCCCCCCATGCCATAAATGCCGACCATCCGAGCTTGGGGATGAGCTTCACCAAGCCATGCCTGGACTTGCATCTGAGCGCAGAAAAACTGATCACCCAAATGGATGCCGGGCACGAGTACATTGATGCACTGGTAGATCGGTGCTTGTTCACATGTCGCTGAAGGTAATCGTGGGAAGAATATAGCCGTTGGTTCGTCTGGTTGGATGTTTTGTTTTGACTATTTAATATGCAAAGCTAGATCTGATTATTCAAGATAAGATTTGGTTCTTCTATTTGTCTTGATCATGAAACACGTGGACAAATGAAATTTCATGTGATTTAAGCCTAAGAATATCCCATAAAATAAAACCAAAAATCTTCATAAATGAACTCACAATGCAAGAGAGTCTAGGTGGCTTTTGCTTTTGGAGTAGTCTACTTAAGCGATAGAATGGCCCGTTTCTGTCATCTACCTAGAAATCGTCTGGCTCCGGCCACTGGAAATGTCTCCGCTCTCCCACCACCATCCTTTCTCATACTCAGTACTTGAACTGTCTAGAAATACAGTTCGACTCTGTTATTTCATAAAATATGATGAAGAAAGGAGAATCAGGTGGATTTGAGGTTAATGGATCGGCTGCCATGGATGACTCCGGCGTCCTCTCGCCTTTCAACTTTACTCGCAGGTTACATGGCAAATATTGTTTAGGGTTAATCTTTTTAAAATATATGTCTGGGCATAGAAAAGTTCAGTTTCGTTTTATTGAATTTCTCAGTTTTTTTTATTAGGAAAACGGGATCCCACGATGTAACTTTCAAGGTAGCATACTGTGGAATCTGTCACTCCGATCTGCATCAAATTCGGAATGAATGGAAAAATTCCCTATACCCAATGGTTCCAGGGTAATATTTCTCAAATTTTTTATTTACCTTTTCATTTTCCCACCAAGCCCTACCATATGTCCCTTATTAATTGATGCTCAATTTTAATTTGGGTTTATTCCAGGAAATTGCAGCCACGAAATCGTAGGAACTGTGGTTGAAGTCGGATCAGAAGTGAAGAATTTTGCTGTTAGAGATCGCGTGGGTGTAGTTTGCATGGTTTGGAGTTGCCAGCATTGTGATTCTTGTAGCAAAGAGCAAGAACAGTACTGTGAGAAGGTTGTCTGTACGTATAACAGCATTTATGTAGATGGGTCTCCCGCCTTTGGAGGTTACTCTTCTGTGATGGTTTGTGGCCAAAGGTACAATTAGCTACACTGATTCATGCAATGGGATAAATTTTTTTTTTTTTTCCTAGATCTTGACTAAGTACAAATTTAATCGATTATGTAATGTGAAATTAAGCAGGTTTGTAGTGAAAATCCCAGAAAGTCTGCCATTTGATGCTGCAGCACCATTGCTATGCGCAGGAATATCTGTATACAGCTCCATGAAATACTTCCAAATGACAGAGCCTGGAAAAAGCCTTGGTGTGGTGGGGCTTGGAGGTTTGGGACACATAGCTGTGAAACTTGGCAAAGCTTTTGGACTGAAAGTAACGGTGATCAGTACATCGCCTAGGAAGGAAAAGGAAGCTAGAGAGGTTTTGGGGGCAGATCACTTCTTGATCAGAAACAGATGCAGGAAGCAGCCAGGTCCCTGGGTTACATAATTGACACCGTTTCTGCTGACCATCCCCTGCATCATCTCATCAATTTATTGAAAGTGAATGGGAAACTGATTTTGGTTGGCATGCCTGGAAAGCCTATTAGTTTTCATCCTGCGAGCGTTATATTTGACAAGTCCTCTTTGCAGTACTTTTCTAC
>APFE030964466.1:0-16521 GCA_000404065.3 Pinus taeda | reverse complement strand
ATGTAGTTTCATTAATAAATATTTTGGTTTTTTTAATTGGAATTTGGTGATATAATTTTTGTTGGGATCATGATTTTTCTTGTTTGTTTAAAAAGTGCTTTTCAATATATAAATAGATTCAATGCTTGGGCACACTTTCCTAGAAGTGAATTAGGGTTGAATTAAGTTAATTAGGATGGTGCAATAGTAGTAGTGTCCCTCTACTTTTGTTTTTCATTAAGTTTACGAAAGAGCGGATCCACTTTGTTTGGTTTTCTTTCCGGAGTTAATAAAGAAAACAAAGATGTTTTTCTAAGTTCTATTGTTTTCTTTTGTTGTTCAAAACTTTTTGGTTAGCTTAAATGTTTTCAAATCTTGCAGTTCTGAAACTTTCTTATAGCTTTTCAGTTTTCTAAGTGTTCTTAGTTGCAGGTTTGGTTAGTGTTTACCATGTACTGAAATTTAACTATCTTCAATCAATAGAAGCACTATCAATAGTACTTGCATGCATGATATAAGGCATAATGTCATAATTTCATGAAAAATGTAAGTCTTCTCAACCTCCCTCTAACTCTCATAAGATATGATGTTTACAATTGCATGATTTCATATTAAAAATCATTGCTTCTTTTCAGATAGATATTTTGAGGATCAACTCTACCTAAAATGGGATTCACTCAAATCTAGAGGATTTTCATAAGGGGTATTCATAAGCAGCCCTAATCTTTTGATTTAAGGGCTTCTGGCCCCATACAATTGATCTCTACCAATCGATCCATAAGATATGGACTAAAGATTGCAAGGTTATTTTATGCTCAAGTGGCTTCTTCATTGTGTTATTTGTGGAACTAAAATATTATCCAAAGGCTTTATCCAATGGGCCCTAGTTTTGGGACAATGTTGCATTTGCTTTTAACCCCTTGGTTCTCATATTTTGACCCATCCACAATTATCATTACGAAGATTCCAATATGTATCAAGCTTCTTAATCTGCCAGCTCACTTGTGGCACTACATAGTCTTTCAAGGCATTGGAGACACTTTGGGTCGTTATCTTACTACTAATCTCTCTGGTGGGCAGTGTGGTATATATACCTATGGAAGAATTTGGCCTAAAATTGATATCAGTGAAGGGTTTCTAGATCAAATTAATTTAAAAATTGGTGATTTTAATTGGACTTGGGCTTTGGAATATGAGAACACTATTTTTTGTTGTCACTTCTTTCATCAAATAGGGCACTTAAAAAATTCTTGCATAGTGTTTAATACTCAAGAGAGGCGAGGCATCCACAATTCTAGATCTAAAATTTGGAAGCCCTGCAAGCATCCTCTTATGGATGTCAGGCGTCCTCTACGTCGGACAAGGATGATGAAGAAGTTGACAATGAAATCCATTTGGGGGACAAGGTCCAAGGCTCAACAACACCTGGCGAGACCATGGTCCTCCAGCAAGCACAAAGATATTGAATAGTATTGCTTCTCTAGGTATATATTGAAATGAGCTCCCAAGTTTGTTTCTTCAAAATCTGATAAGGAATCTCTCTCAACACGTATGATAATATGCAAATGGCTTCGATCAAACCGCCTTTGGAAGGTTGGATCAACATTTGGAAAAAGAAAGGGAAAAGGGGCTGCCTTGAGGACGAGCCCCGACTTGGGTGCTTCATCTCTCTCATTGTTTCTTCTGTTCTTTTATGTCTTCTTTGCTACTCTCAATATCATTCATCATTGCTTAGATATCCTTAGCATAGGGCAAACTGTGTCACAAAACGAGGCATGATGGCAAACGTAATGTTGGCATGATGTAATGATGTAATTTTTAGACTTGACCAAAATTATAGTAACAAGAAAAATACTTGATTAACATGAACAACTAATCCAATAAGGACTATGCTTTGTACCTATCTAACTTGTCGTTTAAAATGTGTTTTGGGAATTGATTTTATCTAAGTTTTTTAAATACTGGTAAAAAAATAATTTGAGCTATTTTAAAACTATTTTAAATTAATAAAATAGTAAATTTTATATATTAATATTTTACAAAACTATTGTAATAAAAACATTCGAGTTTACATTCTATTGGGAGCAGCTCAATTGGTGTTCAAGTCTTACATGAGTCAAGTCACCAACTTAATTTTATTATTTATTTTTGGCTCAAATTCAATAGAGATCTTTTAGAATTGCAAATTTACATTATATAATCTCTAGATTCCAAGTGCCTCATTTTTCATAGCATTGAATCTATTTATATATTCAAAAGCACTTTTTAAACAAACAAGAAAAATCATGATCCCAACAAAAATTATATCACCAAATTCCAATTAAAAAAACCAAAATATTTATTAATTAAACTACATCTTTTCAAAATAAAAAAAAAAAATAATGTAAACCTAATTAAAAATTTTTTAATAACATTATTTTTTCAAAACCAATCTTTTAAATAAATAAATATATATATAAAATTATTTTAATATCAAAATGTTCAATAATGAACATTTTTCATTAAATTAATTTTCCATTCAAAATTTAATATTGACTTATATGGTCCAGACATGGACTTTTCACAAGTAGAGTAATTTATATATTTCACATAAATTGATTTCTTTTCACAGGTGAATATATTTCACATAAATTGATTTCTTTTCACAGGTGAATATATTATGAATATATTATGGTTTGGTGTTTTTATACTCCTGATATATTTGGATGTTGAACCATAAACTACTTATGGCTAGTAATTTATTTGCTTTATATGAATTGATTTTTTTTAAAGCAGAAGTGAATATGTTATAGTTGGATGTTTTTGATATTTATGAAATATTTAGATTTTCAATTAAAATTTAATTCTATGAGAAGATATTAATGGTTTAAATTAATATTTTTTATATTTTCTATTAATTTACTTCATTAAATTACAAAAAAAATTAACATTTGATATTAACATTTGATTATTAAAAATTAACATCATGCATGGTAACAGAGCTAATAATTATATGAAAAAGTTTACAAAACAAGCATACATAGAGCTTGATAATTATATGAAATTATTTGAAGGAGACATAACCGTGAAACATAGAAAAACCTGTACTAAAAACATAGGCATTTACGAAAGAAATTGCTACAGAGGGTTCCAAACTTCCACTGCAATATGTCTGTAGATGTCCTCGACCTAAACTGCTGAGTATCACTAAAAATAAAAGCATCATCATCTCAGTTTCAATCAGGTGGCCATTGGACTTGAAAAGCTTCGAGTAACATCGATTACAAAACGGTACTTTACGTCTCCTTTCCATATTCGTTCAATTGTTGTGTTCACGTAATCCATTGCAATGTTTTCAATCATGCAACTGATGTTATGCTCTGCACAAAAGTCCAACATCTCGAGTTTCCTTCACTCCTCCAGTGGCGCTCCCACCACAATTCACCGACCTGTAAACACCAAACCTCAAAAAAAAATTACACAATTAGCCTCGTCTGAAAATCAAGCCCATAAAAGCTTTTCCAAAGAGTTCAATGATATTCACAAAATCACATTACCCTGTATAAGTAGAGATGGAATTTGATGGGTAAATTGATCATTAGTAAGTGATAATTGTAAACAGGTCAAAATCTTTTATACAGATAAAGAGATATGAACATAATTAAAATTGAAAACTTGTATATTTTGAAATTCTAATTCTGGGCATGAGCTAAAGCAATTTACAGTATCATTGAATCATTAATATACATGCTCAGCACTGGATAATGTATTTTGGTTAATCTAATGGTATGCATATACAACCCAGCGCATTAATAATGGTGGTAATATACAACCCTGCTCATTAATAAGTCAATAGCAGAGTCTCCATCATTAATAGCTCAATAACACAATATAGAAAATGTACTTGGTTAATGTATTGGTAGGCATATACAGCCCAGCTTATTAATAATGGTGGGCATATAGAGCCAGCTCATTAATAATAGTAAGCATAGGCATATATAGCAGAGCAGGACTAATTAATAAACCAACAACACAACCCATATCATTAATAGATCAATAACACAGTAAATATTAGTTGTAGCTAAGCTAATCTAATTGCCTATTTTAATAGATCAATAACACAGTAAATATTAGTTGTAGCTGAGCTAATCTGATTGCCTATTTTAAGAATACTTTATATTACAATAAAAAACAACAAAATTATTAGTTATAGCTAAGCTAATCTTTATCTAATTGCAAATTTCAAAAATATTTTAAACGGGAATTAAAAACAGAAAAGTACTGCAAAGAAGATTTGTCAAATATGTCATAATCCTAATTGCAGATTTTAAATATATATATATATATTTTTTAAATTGAAATAGGTAGAAAGGTACTGCAAAGAGGACTTGCCAAATATAACGCTCGCAGGACGAAAACTAATAGGCTTTTCAGGCATGCCAACCAAAATCAGTTTCCCATTCACTTTCAATAAATTGATGAGATGATGCAGGGGATGGTCAGAAGAAATGGTGTCAATTATGTAACCCAAGGACCTGGCTGCTTCCTGCATCTGTTTCTGATCATTGCTGATCAAGAAGTGATCTACCCTAAAACCTCTCTAGCTTCCTTTTCCTTCCTAGGCGATGTACTGATCACCGTTACTTTCAGTCCAAAAGCTTTGCCAAGTTTCACAGCTATGTGTTCCAAACCTCCAAGCCCCACCACACCAAGGCTTTTTCCAGGCTGTCATTTGGAAGTATTTCATGAGGCTGTATACAGATATTCCTGCGCATAGCAATGGTGCTGCAGCATCAAATGGCAGACTCTATGGGATTTTCACTACAAACCTGCTTAATTTCATATTACATAATCGATTAAATCTGTACTTGGTCAAGATCTAGAAGAAAAGAAATAAAAGAACCAAAAAAAATTGATCCCATTGCATGAATCAGTGTAGGTAATTGTACCTTTGGTCACAAACCATCAAAGAAGAGTAACCTCCAAATGCGGGAGACCCATCTACATAAATGCTGTTATACGTCCAGACAACCTTGTCACAGTACTGTTCTTGCTCTTTGCTACAAGAATCGCAATGCTGGCAACTCCAAACCATGCAACCTACACCCACGCGATCTCCAACAGCAAAATTCTTCACTTCTGATCCGACTTCAAGCACAGTTCCTACGATTTCGTGGCTGCAATTTCGTGGAATAAACCCAAATTAAAATTGAGCATCAATTAATAAGGGACAAATGGTAGGCTTGGTGGGAAAATGAAAAGGTAAATAAAAAATTTGAGAAATATTACCCTGGAACCATTGGGTATAGGGAATTTTTCCATTCATTCCGAATTTGATGCAGATCGGAGTGACAGATTTCACAGTATGCTACCTTGAAAGTTACATCGTGGGATCCCGTTTTCCTGATAAAAAAACTGAGAAATTCAATAAAACGAAACTGAACTTTTCTATGCCCAAACATATATTTTAAAAAGATTAACCCTAAACAATATTTGCCATGTAACCTGCGAGTAAAGTTGAAAGGCGAGAGGACGCCGGAGTCATCCATGGCAGCCCATCCCTTAACCTCAAATCCACCTGATTCTCCTTTCTTCATCATATTTTATGAAATAACAGAGTCGAACTGTATTTCCAGACAGTTCAAGTGTAAACGGAGTAGAGCGATCAGACAATTCCCACCGGAACCGGAATAAGGAGCTCTGCGACTGCAATAGCTCGTCCTCGGGATGTCAGGCCATCCAGCGGTGATCCGCTCCTGATTTTTTTGTCAGGGAATGTCAGAAGTGCCAGGGGAGGGTGGTGGAGAAAGAGGGTGGCGAAGCTAGGGGACTGTGGTGGAGGGCGGAGACATTCCCGTGCCGGAGCCAGATGATTTTCCTAACGGAAAACGGGTCATTCTACCGTCTAGGTAGACTACTCCTTTGAATTTTTTGTTAAATAAAATGAATGCATACCGGATTCTGGCTCACCCACAATGCAAAAGACTCCGCGCAGCTTTTTCATTTTATGTTCAAATAGATAGCCAAAGAGGGATGAAATATAAAACAAAAAAGCTTCATAAATGATCCACAGTGCAAGGGACCTGCATCTCTTTTGAATTTTGTATTTAAATTCAAATACATAGCCAACATAGATACCATATAAAACAGGAGAAACTTCATAAATGAGCCCACAATGCAAAAGACTCTGAGTCACTTTTGAATTTTCTGTTAAATAAAATGAGTGATTACCAGATTCTTGGTCGCCCACAATGCAAAAGACTCTGCGTCATGTTCAACTTTTCTTTTCAAATACATAGCTAATGAGGGATGGAATATAAAACTAAAAAGACTTCATAAATAACCCACAATGGAAGAGGCCATGCGTCTCTTTTTTCCTGTTAAATAAAATGAATGCTTAGTGTATTTTTTTCAGTCGCTACTAAGTAAAATTAACGCTTACCGGATTCATTCAGCCTAGAATTGAATGTTCACCAATTTTTTCTGAGCATAGTTTTTTCTCAACCAACATTACGTATACCTGAACAAAAGGAACCATAAACAGTGATCCAGATGCAATAAAGAGAAAAGAAACCCATTTATTGAAGACATTCAATTCTACCATGCAGATAAACACATATCAACCCGACCTTGTACGATGTACACAAGATGTTTTAGGAAGAGGTGATGAAAAGAAAATGCATTAATTGTATCTAACATTTCCATTATTTTAAAATATCGGTGAGTAGTAATGATGACACAAGGAACAACAATGTTTTGTAGTTTTCATTTTTTTCTAAACTCTGTTAGATTTAAAGACATAGAACTTATGGCTTCCCAGAATTTTACATCCCCAACAATGATAGAGTCATTCGATCATGATCCAAAAGGCCTCCATAGTGAGATGTAAATGCCTTAACAATGCCACAAGTGGTGATGGAAATCATTGGACCATGCCTAAATAACAAGTACTCACAAGATCCCTCTCATACGACATAAGTGCATAAGTTAGCATGGCATTTGGAGACTAACACAATGGTGATATTGATGATGGAAATTTTTCTTGTGTCTATGTTATTATGTTATTATTCCCTGTTACAATAGGTTAATAACGTATTTAAAATGTATTGATTTTGATATTAAATTTAATTTGACTAAAAAATTAAATAATTTTTCTAATTATAACAATAGAAAAAATAATAATTTATTTTTTAAAAAATTTTAAATTTATTTTTTCTCAATTTTGATTGGGTAATTTGCTTGGCTTCTTATTTTTCCATCATTATATTTCTATACTTTGCCGCATAATGAATCATACTAGCAAATTTCATATTCCTGCTGGTCATATGTGATTGTCTTGCTGGTCAATCACTTCATTGTGGAGGTAGAAGATGGGCGATTCCTATTTCCACATGTGGGGGAGATAAAGAAATATAACGCGCTCGGTCATGACTGGAGGACAAAAAAAAACCGGTCCAGCGCTATATTTCTTTATCTCCCCCACATGTCAGGGAGCATTAATTAAAATTTTGTGGTGGAAATAAGAATTTCCTAGAAGATGTGGAGAGTCTCAGGCATGACCGTATTAAATATGACATAATTGCATTCAGCATTTATTTCTGGGATTCCACGTTTCCAACAACTCTCAAGCGCTCTGGCATGCCCCTATTAACTCCAATACCGTGAGAAGTGATTATTGAATGTTCAATGCCATATCATGGAATGGAATATTAGGGCTACCAATAAATCCCATGCTATTGGGTATTTAATGGCTCTAAGACAGTGTCTGACAGTACTACGAAATGGATAGCCGCTACTCACCATACATAAAACCATGCTATCCATCCGGAAGCCCATCTTAGATGTGACGACCTATGCATGCATGTTACGGATTTGAATTTATATTCGAGCCACCTCCGCCTCCGCCTTGACTGCCACCACCACCACCAGTGCGTAGGGACGCTGGCATATACGATACATGATATACCCGGATATACAACGTAGTTTGAATTTGAATTTGAAATCCCGCTTTCAAAAATTTAATTTCTACATAGGTTGAATTTGAATTTGAAATCCCGCTTTCAAAAATTTAATTTCTATAACTGTACGTAGTTTGAATTTGAATTTGAAAGCCCGCTTTCAAAAATTTAATTTCCATAACTGTGACCGCTTGGAGGGTGCAGCAAAAGGCTGCCCATCCTGCTTTCTGGAGGGTGTAATGAAATGCGGTCTGGTAGTGTCGGTGGCCCTCATGGCAAAGGCGATGCCAAGGTGTCAAATCCTCAGCGTGGTGGTAGCACTGCTTTTCAGATGCTGGGGACTTCTCAGACATTGCACTTACTACAACAGTTGCACGAAGACGCTGAGGCGCAGCAAGATATACAACAGCTATTCTACCAAGTTCTCTCATGCTGCTAAATAGTTCATCTCACCCACGGCAGCGAAACAGTAGTCTCGATGACCTTCATGAATGCCTGGAAATGAAGATTTGTCAGGATGGAGGGAACGGTAGTTTCTCTGTACTCAAATGCCCAAAAGCCGCTGAGGTTTTATCCAACATCGTTACAACCTTGTTAGATTAGATTAATGGATCCACATTACATTTCATTTCACTTATGATTTCAGACTCATTATTTTAATAAAAAATAAAAATAAGCAAATAAATTTTGCAGTCTCACATTCAGAAAGTTATGTAAACCTGATGCCATTCTTTGATTGTGCCAATTATTATTCTATTCATATTGGATTTCCTGTAACTTTACCTTCTTCACTTGCAGTTCTCTTACATCATAACAAATAATTTGTAGCGTGCCTGTCTTTAGTGTTAAGACTGTTGTTGGAGTGTTGACAGAAATAGTAACAGAATATGATGCGCAAGGCTCAATGGAATAATCAAAATTTATGCAACATTTGTGCTTATGCTCTTGCTAACATTGTAATCCAAAATTACATGGAATTAGTAATGAAATTGATTGGAGAAAATGATAAGATCTTTTATCTTTCTGGTCAGCTTTCAAATGTGAACTTTGCCCAATATTCTGGCTATATAACTGCAGATGACAATGCCAATGGAGCTATTTTCTATTGGCTCATTTAAGCAACCAAAAAAATTTTAAAAACTACCTTCGAGGTGTCATTTTTATAAAATATAATTAATAATTTTTTTGAATATGAATAAATTATATATATAAATTAAAATTTTTGAAAAAAATGTTAAAATAAAATTGTATTCAATATTTAATTATTTTAAAATATTAAAATAAAAATTTCTACAATATAAATGAATAAATTAGTTTAAATTCATTTTTAACTATTAATTTATTAAATATTTATTAAAATTAAATAAATTTAAATAATAAGAAAAATGATTATATAAATATTTGATATATATGGACTAAATATGATGTGTAATATTACCAATGAAAAAAGTGGCATACCACTAACAATAAGTTGTTAATATTGATAAAAACTCTTAGGTCTTCTTGTGATCCGTGTTTCTTGGGGGACGGGGAGTTTCTTTCTTCTTTTGGGTTCTATTTTTCTATTGTCAGATTCTCACATATTTTACTTTCCAACTTCCATGTCACTCATCTCAGTTTAAGTCTTCGTTGGCATTTTTCTTCTCGAGTTTATTATGGATGATGAACTATTTTATTGTGGCGATGATAACCCTTAAAGTGGGCATTCATACCCATCCCATGAAGATTTATTTTTATAAAGGATCGCCCATTGCTTTCACCTCTCATTCACATGATTGTGGAAGTGTCTCACTTTCCTAAAGGCTTATTTAATTTGTCATCAAACCATCCAGATAATGCACAACACTGTGAGGCTTTTTCTTAATGCATTTGATGATTATGGCTCAGACCGAATCAAATTGAAGTTTATGTAAATGAAAATTGAGCAAAGCAGCTATACTTCACCCTTTTGTTTGCAAGAACAAAAAAATACTTTATTTTCATTACTTAAAACAAAAGAGGTTACAAGTAGCATAGATCAGATCATCAACAACAAAGAGATCAATGTCCAACTTAAGTCTTCCTTCTAGGGTAGAGTTCACCAAAGAAACATAGATAACAAAAAAAGACATCGTTCACAAAAATTGAAAACAAATTAGACCAAATTATAGTGGAATTTGCAATGTCCAAGGTACCCCAGGGAGTGGCTCAAAACTGTTGAAAGACCAAATCATAAATTCTAGAATGGGCAAGAGATATTCAGCGGGGAGGCGTGCGAGTTACCCATGTTATATCTCCTTTCATTTGTCTCATTGAGTTCTTTCAAATCAATCACTCTGCACAACACACCACGATGTTGCAACATGGAGCTTCAGAAAGTCTAATACCTCTAATAGGAAGGTTGGGTAGAGGTCTTTATAGAAGCATAGCTAGCCATATTGCAATGCATGTTTATATATGTGGAGAAAATAGAAGAAACCAAAAAATATGGCAAAAAATACTACCCTCACTGAACTATAAGCAACACAAGATGACAAACTAAGGTGAACCCTAAAATCTTCCTAGTGAGATGGAGGTAATCATAGAATGTGCAATGGATTAGGGCCCAATTACTACCGTCGGGTGGGGGATTGACAACTTTTGAAAGATCAAATGAACAACCTTGAGAAATATATAAACCCCCAAAGAAAGTAGCGCTTTCATATGTTTATTTTCTGCCGAAGGCGCGGTCAGGGCCATGGAATGTCGACAAAGAAAGTTTTTAGGATCCAAATGACTCATTCTTTTTGGTCATGAGGCTCAAAAGATGAGGGTTCCTCAAATTTACAATGACCCACAAGCAAAAAACCTTGCAAAAATTATAGTGAACCTCAAACATAAAACCCTAGAAAAATTACATTGAACCCCAAGAAAAACTTCAATGAACCCCATTCAGAAAAACCCTGCAAAATTTATAGTGAACCCCAAGCAAAAATTATAGTGAACCCTAAGCATAAAAACAAGGAAATATTTACAATGAACCCTCTGCAAAATTTACATTGAACTATAAACATAAAAACACTAAAGAGCACAAACGTCCCATGGTTTGAATGTGCTTAAAAACATAGAGTTAGCAACTAGTAGGAATTTAATCCTACCAGACAGTCATCGACGAAGCCACCAAGCTACACAAACCATGTTGCATCAGTGTTGAAGACCTCAACCCTTCGCGACACCTCATCTGCGGATCCAACCATTCTCACTTGTCACAAAAATCACAAAGGTGTTAAAAATAATTGCAAATAAACATATGAAAATGCCAGAAAAATTCACAAACAAGAGAACTTGACCTCTAAAAAACCCATTGGAGTGCGAAAACTCCATGTCCACCATGTCCATTGTTGAGCTGATGGAAATTTGGGGCTCGTTCGACAATGAACGACTGTACCAAGCGCTGGTGCACTACAACCATGGAGCAACGAGGCATAAAAAATGAAGCCCTAAATCACAACGTTCAAACCCCTGAATCCCCCACAAATTGCTTCTCTCAGCACACAAACCACTTCTCTTAGCAATGAAACCAGTCGAGCACAATCACCCAGTGTATGTTGACCAACATCAAGGCATCGATCGAACAACAATGGGGCAGAAGAACACCCACACACCGACCCCAAGCAAAATAACACAACCTTCCAAATGCAGTAAAAACTAAACCCTAAAAGAGGAGGAAAAACATGAGAAACGAGGCAGGTGTTAATTCCCTAGCTACCACGACAAGTGGGATGATCTATTAGACACGTGTCGTACAATCCATTCAATACTGAGATGATTGTTTGATGTCATGGTAGAAAAAAACACGGAACAATTGATGTCCTTCCCCTAGTTTTTTTTCCTAATGCAACTCTTCTTAGACTTGCCTACTCTTTTTTTAAATATTGAAAAAATTGAAATTAAAAAAAAATGAAATACTAAAAAAATGAAAAATTAGCAGTAATAGCATGGCTGATGGGATTTGAGCGCACGTAGCGGGTCACAACATGGAACTCTCCGCACTAAAACAATGATGAAGCACTATACTTTAATTGGTCCATATGTTTATGAAATGAATAACTAATTAAAATTGTACTTGTGTCACTAAAATGGGCTTAGCGTGACATCAATGGATGAAAGTACACTATAGTTCATTTATGAATCATAGTGGTAGTAAAGGTATTACTAAAAACATCAGTTGTATTTTTGTAATTTTTGTGTTTTTTTTAGAACGAGAATTTTTATTTATTTATTTATTTTAATGGTGTAATTTGTAAAATTTATAAATGAGATTATAGGACTTTGTTTTTTACATTCTATGGGTATTTGGAGAAGCGTAAATGTATATATTTTGGAAGCTATAGCGGTAGATGTAAGATACACTTGCTTGAAGTAACAAGTTTTTATATGTAGATTGGGCGAAAAACCAAAAAAAATTCTACAAGGGTTTACCAGTTGGAGGATATGTGGAAAAAAAAATTAGTAGGTTTTTTTGATGCGGGTTTATGTTGTTTTGAAGCTTGGAGATTTTTATCTCTTGGAAGAATGTTGTCAGAACAAAAATAATAGAGTAGAGTTTTTAGTTTTTTGGGGGGTTTTATTTTGTGCAAGGTGACTTGGAATTGCTTCTATATTAGGGTAGAGTTTTTAGTTTTTTTTTGCAGTTTTATTTTGTTCAAGGTGACATGGAATTTCTTCTAATGAAATTTTTAGAGATTTCAAAGAGATTATAGATTGGGTAATGAAGACATCAACATTTGGACTAACAATGCTCATAAACTAGATGCATTGGATAAGGTCAATGTTAAAAAAATTCAATTTGTCATTTTCTCATAGGGAACATAATTATATAGCAGATTCTGTGTAGAAATATGCAACAGGTCACCCATGAAGATATATTTCTCTGTATTTTTCAATGGATCTCGCCATGGTTCTAAGGGCATAAATATTGTTTAGCCACTGTGTTTTTTCATGATTTAGCCACAACTATGTAGTTTTCTCTGCAAATTATTTTTTTTGAAGATAGTTTTTGTCTAGAAAGATTAGATAGAAAATAATAAATTATGATTTGGGTGAGTGACTAGAAGTAGAATGACATATTTTATGTAAAAGTTAAATATACATGATCTTTTTCCGAAAATAGTTTTTGTCTAGAAAGATTAGATAGAAAATTTAAAATTCTGATTTGGGTGAGTGACTAGAAGTAGAATGACATATTTTATTTAAAAGTTAAAGATGCATGATCAAGATATATAGTTTAGAGAGAAAAATGATGCCTACCTATTTTAAAAGAAAAGTGGGAGTAGAGAAAATAAATAAAATATTGATTAGCAAATCTCCTAGAATCTAGCTAGGAGATTTTTGTGATGGTTTAAAGGATATTCAAATGTGGAACATGGAATCCATGTTCCAATAATTTATTTGTGATGGTTCTATGTTGTAGAATCCATCTCAACCATAGTATCCATTTAGGAATCTCAAAAGCTCTTGAAATATGAGTGGAATTTTAATGTTCTCGTGAAGAATATCTACTTGAATATTTTAATATATGCTTGATCATATGTTTTTTGGTTTGCCAATTTACTTGTGACCTGCTTTTAATAGAATTTTGTGTATTTGATTTATCTTTTGGCTCCTCTTGGTTTTTTAAATTTTCAATGGCAAATTGGCATTGTATATTTTTTTAAATCAATGAATATCCTCTTTAGAATTCATTTTAAAAAATAATCTTTATTTACTAGTTGTTCATACATTTAAATGGTTTAAAATTTACTAAAATTTTAAAATTAATATTTTTAAGTTAATTAAATTGATTTGAATTTATGATATGTTTGAAAAGTTTATTGAGTATATTTTTTTAGTGAAAAAGGTTTAAAATCTTTACTGGATTCATAAAACCACTATGATTCATAAATGAACTATAGTGTACTTTCTTCCATCGATGTCACGCTAAGCCCATTTTAGTGACACAAGTACAATTTTAATTAGTTATTCATTTCATAAACATATGGACCAATTAAAGTATAGTGCTTCATCATTGTTTTAGTGGGGAGAGTTCCATGTTGTGACCGGCTATGTGCGCTCAAATCCCATCAGCCATGCTATTACTGCTAATTTTTCATTTTTTTAGTATTTTTTTTTTAATTTCAATTATTTTTCAATATTTAAAAAAAGAGTAGGCGAGTCTAAGAAGAGTTGCATTAGGAAAAAAAACTAGGGGAAGGACATCAATTGTTCCGTGTTTTTTTCTACCATGACATCGAACGATCATCTTAGTATTGAATGGATTGTATGACACGTGTCTAACAAATCATCCCACTTGTCGTGGTAGCTAGGGAATTAACACCTGCCTCGTTTCTCATGTTTTTCCTCCTCTTTTAGGGTTTAGTTTTTACTGCATTTGGAAGGTTGTGTTATTTTGCTTGGGGTCAGTGTGTGGGCATTCTTCTGCCCCATTGTTGTTCGATTGATGCCTTGATGTTGGTCAACATACACTGGGTGATTGTGCTCCACTGGTTTCATTGCTAAGAGAAGTGGTTTGTGTGCTGAGAGAAGCAATTTGTGGGGGATTCAGGGGTTTGAATGTTGTGATTTAGGGCTTCATTTTTTATGCCTCGTTGCTCCATGGTTGTAGTGCACCAGCGCTTGGTACAGTCGTTCATTGTCGAACGAGCCCCAAATTTCCATCAACTCAACAATGGACATGGTGGAC
This sequence comes from Pinus taeda, assembly GCA_000404065.3. NCBI lineage: Eukaryota > Viridiplantae > Streptophyta > Pinopsida > Pinales > Pinaceae > Pinus > Pinus taeda. The sequence goes on along the minus strand of APFE030964466.1, from coordinate 1,905 downwards.
ATGGGGTTTTCGCACTCCAATGGGTTTTTTAGAGGTCAAGTTTTCTTGTTTGTGAATTTTTCTGGCATTTTCATATGTTTATTTGCAATTATTTTTAACACCTTTGTGATTTTTGTGACAAGTGAGAATGGTTGGGTCCGCAGATGAGGTGTCGCGAAGGGTTGAGGTCTTCAACACTGATGCAACATGGTTTGTGTAGCTTGGTGGCTTCGTCGATGACTGTCTGGTAGGATTAAATTCCTACTAGTTGCTAACTCTTTGTTTTTAAGCACATTCAAACCATGGGAAGTTTGTGCTCTTTAGTGTTTTTATGTTTATAGTTCAATGTAAATTTTGCAGAGGGTTCATTGTAAATATTTCCTTGTTTTTATGCTTAAGGTTCACTATAATTTTTGCTTGGGGTTCACTATAAATTTTGCAGGGTTTTTCTGAATGGGGTTCACTGAAGTTTTTCTTGGGGTTCAGTGTAATTTTTCTAGGGTTTTATGTTTGAGGTTCACTATAATTTTTGGAAGGTTTTTTGCTTGTGGGTCATTGTAAATTTGAGGAACCCTCATATTTTGAGCCTCATGACCAAAAATAATGAGCCATTTGGATCCTAAAAACTTTCTTTGTCGACATTCCATGGCCCTGACCGCGCCTTCGGCAGAAAATAAACATATAAAAGCGCTACTTTCTTTGGGGGTTTATATATTTCTCAAGGTTGTTCATTTGATCTTTCAAAAGTTGTCAAATCCCCCACCCGACGGTAGTAATTGGGCCCTAATCCATTGCACATTCTATGATTACCTCCATCTCACTAGGAAGATTTTAGGGTTCACCTTAGTTTGTCATCTTGCGTTGCTTATAGTTCAGTGAGGGTAGTAGTTTTCGCCATATTTTTTGGTTTCTTCCATTTTCTCCACATATATAAATATGCATTGCAATATGGCTAGCTATGCCTCTATAAGGACCTCTGCCCAACCTTCCTATTAGAGGTATTAGACTTTCTGAAGCTCCATGTTGCAACATCGTGGTGTGTTGTGCAGAGTGATTGATTTGAAAGAACTCAATGAGACAAATGAAAGGAGATATAACATGGGTAACTCGCAGGCCTCCCCGCTGAATATCTCTTGCCCATTCTAGAATTTATGATTTGGTCTTTCAACAGTTTTGAGCCACTCCCTCGGGTACCTTGGACATTGCAAATTCCACTATAATTTGGTCTAATTTGTTTTCAATTTTTGTGAACGATGTCTTTTTTTGTTATCTATGTTTCTTTGGTGAACTCTGCCCTAGAAGGAAGACTTCAGTTGGACATTGATCTCTCTGTTGTTGATGATCTGATCTATGCTACTTGTAACCTCTTTTGTTTTAAGTAATGAAAATAAAGTATTTTTTTGTTTTTGCAAACAAAAGGGTGAAGTATAGCTGCTTTGCTCAATTTTCATTTACATAAACTTCATTTTGATTCGGTCTGAGCCATAATCATCAAATTCATTAAGAAAAAGACTCACAGTGTTGTGCATTATCTGGATGATTTGATGACAAATTAAATAAGCCTCGAGGAAAGTGAGACACTTCCACTATCATGTGAATGAGAGGTGAAAGCAATGGGCGATCCTTTATAAAATAAATCTTCATGGGATGGGTATGAATGCCCACTTTAAGGGTTATCATCGCCACAATAAAATAGTTCATCATCCATAATAAACTCGAGAAGAAAAATGCCAACGAAGACTTAAACTGAGATGAGTGACATGGAAATTGGAAAGTAAAATATGTAAGAATCTGACAATAGAAAAATAGAACCCAAAAAAAGAAAGAAACTCCCCATCCCCCAAGAAACATGGATCACAAGAAGACCTAAGTATTTTGATCAATATTAACAACTTATTGTTAGTGGTATGCCACTTTTTTTCATTG